>NIUQ01004933.1:0-12135 GCA_002796945.1 Plectus sambesii
TTCTTGGCGGGACTCACTTTTAGACAACCGGACTCACTTTTATTCGCCTAAAATTGAGTCCGACTCACTATTAGCGGCTAAAAATGAGTCGGACTCACTATTAGTCGCGTAAAAGTGATTCGGATTCACTTTTATGGTCGACACCGGTTTCGACGCTCGTTACTGATCAAAAACTTTCCCCTATAAGATCGGATGTTTTATAGCACTGAGAATCGTTTGACACATTTAGATAAAAATTTTAGGATTCCGCTGTAAATTGGTATGCAAGCTTGTTTTAGTCCAAAGCTTATTTCAATGATTTAAGATTTTTTACATGAGTTTTCGTTTTGAATAGGCGGAAAGTTTCAATTTGAATATTACTTATGCGAAGTTTTTCATATTGTTATGCATGATTCTATTGGAAATGACGAGACAAAGCTTAGAGCTTAGTGCAAAGCTTACATTTTATTACTAAAAGAAAAATCACTGTTCACCCCAATGACATACTATTTTCGATCGAATATGATTTGTTTTCGTGACATAATTAGCCCTTGATTTCAAAGCGGACGGGATCGGAAACCGGTCAGAGTCAGGTACGCCCGCGGCTTACGACTGATTGCGTTTCAAAAGAAGCGCCTGCGCACATGCGCTCAACCGATGCGTCTTTAAACAGATTTTGAACCGACTGATGAATTAAGTGATGCACGAAACTTTAATGAGCACAAATTCGTAGGAAACGAGAGGTCTGCACAAGACTTTTAATCATTACACCTACTGACGTAACAGCAGTGACGGTAGTAGCATATTCATAGCTGCAATCTGTCGCCATTGCATTGAGATGGAAATGAAAGGAAAACTTAAAAAGTTTTTCCGTCGCCTTGAAAAATACGCAGATGTTTTTGGAATAGAAAACATGGACGTTTCGACTTGGACATCGAAGTCTGTTTCGCTCTGGCTGATGCACAAGGGGTTTTGGTGAGTTTAAAAAATTTAACATTATCAAATAAATCATACAACCAAAACTGAGCTCTAATTAAAAACATTCCCTGGTAAGCAATCCAAAATTACATGCGTTTTATAACGCAAAATCAAAATTTTGCATCTTTTGTTAAAACAAAATCTTATGAGACTTGGCGACGAATTTCCAGCTGACTCGAATGTTTGTTGCGTGCGCTTAACGGCGCGACGGGCGCGATACCCGTGCATTGTGATATAAGAGCCGACACCATTCGCGCGCTATTCTCAGTTGAGAAGATTCCCGTCCCAAATGTCGAGACCAAAATGTCGAGACACTTAATTTTTTGCAACCTTGCCCTTGCTCGTATAGTTAGCTACGAACTGAACACTGTCTTCCAAATCCTGCGCGCAAAAATTCACATTAGAATAGAAAAAGATTGTTGAATTAGCGAAAGATCCTTACGATAGGTAGAGTAGCGATGAACGGTGAAGTGATGAAAGATGAACGAAGGTAAACGCGAAGGTATATTCGAAGGAAAACACAATAGAAAAGACGAAGGAAGAGGCGAAAGAAAGTACAAACTGCAGAAGTTGAGCAAGATGACGATGCGTAGGCGTAGATTGCTAGGATGAAGGCAAAGGTGCCACTGCGGTCAGCCGGGTGCTTATATATCGGTCAATCTGCTGTTTACCGCGCATTATTACCGCACATTTACTCTAAATGGTGAATGAGCAGTAATAATGCGCGGAATTGCATTGCGTTGCTTTTTTGAATTGAAACCTCTTCGTACTACTAACCGCGATAAAACTTCAACTTGATATTTGGTGTCCACGATTTCTCTTGCATCCAATTTTGCTCGTCTCGACATTTTTTACCTCGACATTTTATACCGTCGACATTTCGTCCCTTTACCGTTGAGAATCGGTCGTAGTTATTCTGTTTTAAGCGATGAAGTGAGAGATGCGCGCCGTTTTGCTCAAAATACAATGCATACCTTTCATGTTTTCGACTAGGTTTTTGAGCGTATGACCGTTCGACAAACTGAGCTGGATATTGCGTTGTGTTTAAGCTGTGCAACGCGATTCAGGCCATTCTTAGTTTAGCACAACTCAATTAAAGCAAAAGTCAGCAGAGGTAATATTAATGAGCGGTAATTAGTGAACGTGGGAGAGCGTTAAGCGAATGAAGCACATAAAACAATGTGCGCGCCCGATGTGCGCGAGCTGGCGAAACCTACGCAATATGGCATGTTTAGCTCATTTCTTTCAAGTATAAAACTGTAGTACGCGGGGCTACTCTCTAAATCGAGTTCATTGCTTTCGCACCAAAAAAATTATTCATTGTTTTAATGAAATAATTCATTGAAAAACCATTTCAGTGTTTTGAACTTCAACGTACGTTATTGATTTTTCAATGAATCTCTTCATTGTTTTTTCAATGAAAAACTTCATTAAAATAATGAATAATTTTTTGGTGCGAAAACAATGAACTCGATTTAGAGAGTACAATATGACCTCTGGGATGTAGCTTACGGTATGTTTAACAAGCATGGTGGTGCACACGATGTCAGGCGATGCAGGCGAAATGACATTAACGGTGCTTCTTTTGCGCACATTTTGCTCACTTTACGCAATCTTTCAAACAGAGATTTGAGAATTGAGACTCAATTTCTCAGTTATCAACAGTCTTATGAAACGGGTCCCGGATCGTTCACTATGGACGCGGCAACTTTTTTTGTGACACAACAAAAGGCTTTTTGAGCAAATTCATCACAAATTTATTTTATTTCGCGCTGAAGATTAACTGCGGAAATCCTAGGAAAATATGCGCTGTACCTAGAACAGTAACATTTTCACATGCAAAACTGCGCTCGCAAAATTCTATAATGCTAATTATATACATGTTTATACACTTCACGATATTTCAGGGCGACTACTATAACAATTCTGACAGTTATCACTGTCAATATGTGCAGTGAGCTGTTGGAACATTCTAGCGATACTGCTTCGGTTATCACTGTAGGATACAAAAAACCGATTGCTTTACCAAAGGGAACCCTTTGTCTACCCATCTACAATTATCACCTCAGCGAGCTTTTTCAACATTGTACGTTGAACTGAATATTTCATTTTTTTCATTACTTAACGCATAACTACACGAATGCAAAATAGTAGGTTGGGAAAATGAGTACTTGGAAAATAAATATGTACAGTATATTAAAATTCAAAATAAATGCAGCTGTTTTAAGGCTCATGTTACTTCTTCTTGCACGTTTAACGAGCTTTTAAAGGTCCAGCTTTTGATTAAATTCTGGCGCTACACCTATGCAGCTTTCTTTGCATTTCCATAAGATGATGGGCGGCTTTCATATTGCGTACTTTTTCTAAAGTCGCACTAAACGCAATGCTGGATATTAGCCTCAAAGTACAACTGTAGCTAAAGTACACGATATGAAATCGCCCATTATGTCCATTTTTTAATTAGCAATGGTGATCTTTAAATTCCCTACTATTCCAATCAACCAACTACTCGATAAGAAAATAAAATTCAGAATCGCGCAGTTAATGTATGAATAATGGTAGCCGCAGGTTGAATAAAACTAATTTAAAGGAGGACAAACTCGGCGAAATCTTTACCCTAGACGGATATTCATGAGGTGTATGGCACTTTCTCCCTATGCGTGGGCATACCCCTCCACTGATGTCCACGTGTATATATTCATGTCTTGAATTATTTTGCAATCAATTCAGATACAAACGCGACGTGTGCAGATAATTTGCCCTGCACTAGTAAAACCGCCGCTCTCATTGAATACATAAATGAGAACGTTTACATGACGAAAGAGGAATTTCTGAACAACAATGGCAGCTCGCTGTGGCCAACCGTTTTAATGGATTACTTCACTACTCTCATGCATATTGAAGGCCTAACAAACACGGTTCCATTTACATTTTACGCCAACTATTCAAAGTTGAATGAAGGAGGATCGAGTTCCTGGGCGGCCTGGTTTAGCCAGATTTCGGTACGTTCATATTTGACGCGGGATTTAATGGGAGCGGGAAATCGTTCGTCGTCAGAGGTGAGCGTGGGATTCGAAGAGGGGCTGTGCATTACTCCGGTTACCGTACTTCTTCCAAGAAACGCGGTGGGCGTTTAATTTTTCAATCATGACTTGAGGGAGCGTCTATTGGAGGGGGCTTCTATTAGAGGGAGGGCGTCTATTGGAAGAAATACGGTATCTGAAGTGGTCACGGATAAGTAATAAAACTGAATGGTGCGCTTTCAGGTGCGAGATTATATGAGTGAAGATTCGTTTGAAGCGCAAATCATGTTCGAAGCCTATCTCGCAAGACTGAATGTTACAGTCGGCGAACTAAGGAAGGTTCTGGGACAAAATCTGATCAGAATGTTTGATATCAAAATATGGCATTTCGCAGGTGAACCTGAAGGAATGGTTTGGCGGCGAATACATAGCTTGAAAACTTCATTTACTTCCTGGTATACAGTGTGTTTCGACATAGATTTTCCTCGCTATAATATCACTCTTCGAACTGCGGCTGAGAATGTTAGACTGACAATTGCACCTGATCCCAAGCTCAATCAAAGACGGTACAACGTTTGTGTCTATAATAGATAAAATCGAACATGTGAGGAATGGCGCTTAAATTGAATCTGGTTGTGGGTTGCTCCTTTTAGATGCTTTACGTACGCCGTAGCAGACGTAATAAATGCCGTGTTCTGAAATATCAAGTGCACGACTAGTAAATTTGATATAAGTGCAATAATCTCCAAGTTAAATATTTTATTGAAGTATATACAACCTTTCATTAGCTTTCATCAGCTTTCACTACATCCTTCACATTGAGCCCCAGTGACTATAATTTTTCGAAGTGCTCTAAGAGGTGTTTTTTGAAGGAGGGCTCTATTCGGTCATATATGGTAACCTAGCTCATACAACTAAAGAGAAATGATTAGTTTTCACTTGAATACTTTTATTTAATAAATGACTGCACTATATACGAGACTAAATATTTGCAGCTGATCTATTCTAACTGCTTCAGGTACAAAAAGTTTCGTTTATTTTTTGACTTGCTGGGTCGCTTCGGTTCGAACATGCAATTTAACAAGGCGGAAATTGACAACGCGGATAATTTCATGGGCTCAGACATGAGATATAAAGAAACTAATGCTATTAGTGTTCAAGCTGCCTTCAAAGCCTTACCAACTGTCAGAGGCATTGCACAATGCTCCAACGAATACCAAGATACCACAGATTCTTGTCGGTAGTGTAAAATTTGCCTTTCATCATAATTTTGTTTTTAATAAATCAAATAATTTAAATAGTATAAGAATAATGGGTATGAATTATTTAATTGGAAGAGTAGTGCTGCGGCAAATTCATTAGTTGTGCGCCTCAACTCTGTAACTTTTGATTCTTACCTTGGGTTAGTTTCGGCGAGCAGAAATTGATGGATTTATAATTAGCTTTTTCTTAGTTTTTTCGGCAGAGCCATTAAAGAGCTATTAATATTAACGATTCAAGAAGTAAGAATCAGAGTTACTGATAAATTCATACAAGATGCTCGTTAACTTATTTCAGTTCTTATTTAATTTTTGAAACTGAGACGTCAAAATCAGATATTGAAAGACAGATAAATACCTTTAACGACTGTAGCATTATAATCAGAATACAGTATACTATGCAAAGCGGTTAGAGAGTTTTGCAGAGTCCACGTTGCTAATATTGCGTAGATATCAGGTAAAATGCGTTCATTAAGATCACGTTTATATGATGAAAGTATGAACCGCAACACGTTCGAAAACGTTTCCTTATCAAAATGAACTTAAAATTTTTGATTTTAATTATTTTAATTAACAAAGACAGTTGCCGCGTCGCGTGTCGACGGCTTCGCATTAAGCGATACTTAACCATCTGTTGACGGCAGTAGAAAATTTCATTCACCTCTTTTTACTCTGCAGGTGGAAATGTCGCTTCAGCATCATTCAAGAACTGTGCAATTGTACTCCAGTGATGCTTCCATTATCGAAAGATCCTACGAGACCATCATCGACAAAAGAAACTGACTGCTCCTTTGCTAAATACGACAACTGTCTCAGTTATTCACCCGAGTCCGAGGGAGACTGCATCAACCAGGTAGCTTATTCACAAATACACTATCTCAGGCCAAATCTTTTAAGTAAACCACCATATTAACTTTGTATTGACATACAATCATTGCGAATAATCGTGTTTTTCAGTGTCTGCCTCCCTGTGATCGACGCAAATTCGAAGTTAAATCGCCGCAAATCGCCACGGTGTATATTTATTATTCACAAATCATCATCGTCGCAGAAGATTTCACCTATCCTCAATACACGGAAGAGTATAAATACTCCATTGAAGATTTTTTTGGAGCGTTAGGCGGAAATTTAGGATTGTGTCTTGGATTGGATATCATGGTCATCCTTCAGTTGGCCAAAAAGGCGTTGTCAAGGGTTATTAGGATTTTTTCTTGTTTTCTGCACTTGAGAAGTAGTAAGAAAGACACTGAGAGCTCTAATGTAGAAATAATAGTCTTAAGCCAAAAACGAGAAAGCAAGAGATAATTAATTCAATGAATCAAAAGAACCACTTTGATCATAGGTCCCCGTCCATTTCCAAATCAATCACAACTGAAATCAAATATTTAGGTTGCATGCTTTACTAGTATAACTTGTTGTGCCATGAAGAACGTGTTTGTAAAATAAATAAAAGATATTTGATAAATAATAATGGTAGCAATGAAATCACTACCTTAATACAAATATTCATGCTATAATATATTTTTATGCGCTTAGGGTCTATCATGTCTCGAACTATGCATACAGACTAATCTTATTATTTTAAACCGACGCAAATGTTTCGCGCAACATACTGAATATTGGGCCGGTTTCATATCGCGTACTTTATGGATGTTCTCTAGCGTTGCGCTAAGTACGACTTTAGTTAAAGTATGCGATATGAAACCGGCCCATTGTGCTTGCAATATTAACGGAAATGCAGTCGCAATAACAGTTGTTTACAAAGTATCAGCGAAAGTTTTAACGCAGAATGAGGAAATGAAATGAAAATGATAGTAATGGAGCATAGTTCTCTGAATGTTGTGTGGGCTGCATTCAAAGATAGCCAGCAAAGGATGAACGCGTCTGGATCTGAAGTATCTTGGACTCAGAAGATTTTGCATTTTGCTTGTTTACTGGTGGACAATTAAAGATGATTGAAGCTCGAGGGGAGCAAGTGAACTTAGAGGAGCGACCCAGCCAGTCGAAAATCGGGGTTACTTTCCGTGAGAATCGTAAAGGAGATTCTCTGCTCACTTTCTCGTAGACTGAAAAGTGGCAGGGCATCATTGAGAGCGTCATGGAATGACGACTCGGCAGTATCCGAATCTGATTTTTCGACTTGGGGATACGGGTCATGTCGCCTGACAGGGGCCAGTTTCATTAAACTGTTGAGAATTGAAAATTAAGGAATTGAGGCGCACGCCGATTGGTCAGTTTTGAATATCAAACAATGGCGCGCCTCAATTCTTCAATTCTCAACAGCTCAAAAGTTTTATAAAACAGGCCCCTTGGCAACAGTTCCGCATAGTTTTATGTACATTCCAGAATTTTGCGAGAGGTAGCTGGTTCTTAGGAAGCATAGAAAGATGAACTTAATTGTTTAGACCTGAGCTGAATCTGAAACTTTGCATGCATTTTCAACGCCATGAGTTTTTTAATTTGGGGCTTAAACTTGAGTAAAGCCCGTTAAACAAATATGCTCCATAAATAAGGAGCTTTTGGTATAACTATGACCAGGCAGCCTTTGTTTCAGACAAGTAAGAAGTAAGACATGATAATGAATTGACAGCTTAAACTGGATGACATGATCACACTGTGAGTACCGCAAATCGCGAAAGCTCTATGCTCAGGCGTTCAAATTATCGATTAATTTTCAGCGCCGAAAATCCAAAGCGAATTTAATAACTTAGTTCGCTTGATAAACTGACAAATGAAATTCCCCCTCACCCCTCGGACGCGCCGATCACGGCTTGAACGGCGATGATTTCGAGATCCGCCTCAGCGTAGAATTCACCTGCTCAAATTTCATTAAAACGTAAAAATAATATTGTTCCAAAGTTATGACCTGCCTCGATAATAGTTAACATCTGCGCAAATTATCTTAGCAGCCTTGGCCATCAGTGCCTAGTGAGTTATTAACAGAAATTACATATAATTCTACCTCTGCAGGAGTGATAATGCGCATATGCCGGGAAAGGAAAATATGTATGCGGAACAGAATTTTGATCTCTTATTTAACAATCTCCGTGTATAAACTCTCGCGTATAGCGAATATTTTGACAAATTTGCTTTGGGACAGCTGTTTTGCAGAAATTTCAAACAGTTTCCATTGTTTCCAGATCCTCATTGCGAGCTTTGCTTTAAATAGCTTCTTACTCTGAGGAGCTTTACACTTCAAATCGTATCATTTATACACATACACATAGAATAAAACCCGCATCTTTGCAACTTCGCGGGAATCAGCCAAAAGGTGCAATAATGCGAATCGTGCAATGTTGCGGGTCGTGCAATAAACCAGGTTCTGCAGCTATCTTAGACCTCAAGCTGCAATCATCTGGGATCAGCGATGCTGCCATATTGTTATATCAGCGAAATTTAGTGGTGATGGAAGATTTATGATTTTATGGAATTCCCAATTAGTTTTCCATGTCATATATGCGCATTTCCAGCAACATTTTAGCAAATTTTTAAGGGGCGAATATGCAAAAAAAATGAACAATTAAGCGATCAAAATCTCTAGTGCGAACAGACTGCGACGCACTAATACAGCTTTAAGAAACAAAATTGTTACATTTTCGATTATTTTTTGTTCGAGTTCTGTCAAACTTCCTCTTCAGCAGTATAGAATTTATCAAAATTTCTTCCCTTCGTTTCCACTGTAGCGCGTAGAACACTAAAGCACTCACAATTTCGCTGTAAGTGGGGAAACTGTGAAGCAAATATCTGCCCTTCGCGCGCTTACTGACTTTTTCGTCATGCGAGAAAGGTCTATATTTTGCGATGAGGGAATATGATTGACATCTCGCCGTGATGCCGTGTATCCTATTCATGCGCTTCTCATAATATCCGACATACACGCGTGTCATATGCTGACAGCTGCAATGATGCGGGTCCTGCAGTGATCCGGGGTGAAATAATGCGGGTTCGCATGCAGTGCAAAACATAGGGGAAAAAATCGGTAACCAGCAAAAAGCTGCAATGATGCGGGTTTTACTCTAGAAGCATGATTAGTTGAACAAACCCATATCCAAAAATCGTTTTGAAAAGAATGCACCTTTGCGTAGGCTTGCTCAAGTCATCCAATATTAATGTCAATCCTGACGGTATGTCTCTTATTACGATCCAAAAGTCTATGCATCTACTTCCGCTTCGTACGTATCAAAGATGATCAAACTTCACGTTGTAAATAACGCGCAAATCAAAGTGTTTGGTAGAGTGATCTGTGAAGTCCCGCCGACCACTTCAATTATGAACAAAGAAAAGGTGCGTAAGCATCTCAAAGCTTTCGAATTCTATTTGCACATATGCTGCTTAAGTTATTCGCAGAAATAAGGAGTGCAGAAGAGAGACAGCTTGGGAGCCATTTAATTTCCAAAGCTCTCATTTGTCTGGAAACAGGTGAATTCAAAGAGCCACCCACGTCTAAGAAAGGCTTTGATCATGGCCCCAATTATTATAAAGAGCACATTCTTGGATCTTATATTAGACGCTGCTCCTGAAATTTAATTATCATGACGTAATATTCTTACCAATTTGAAGAAGACTTTTGTTTCACGAAACCGCGCAAGTAGTGATTAACTGCCATAGCTCTTCGTATATATCGCTATATTACGATATGATTTTAGTCGTTCATAACTTACGCTCGTGATTAGAGCTGTAACGGGGTCGGGGTTTTCAAAAAGTCGGGGTCGGGGACGGGGTCGGGGTCGGGGTTGATTTCAAAAGTCGGGGACCGGGACGGGGTCGGGGTAACCCCGCGGGGTCCGGGGTTACCCCGACCCCGTTACAGCTCTACTCGTGATGAATTTTCAGTGATGCCTCTTCCTTTTTAATTTCGTGCATCGACATCGACATACCTGGGGTTCGGTAATGGAAGGATGTGATCGATGTAAACAAACATAGGCATTATCATTCAAAAAATAGTCTTTGAACAGTAATTTCAATTTATGCTTAATTTTCGCCCATTTGTATGAATATATTACGTTATTACTTTTCGATTAGAC
Source organism: Plectus sambesii (assembly GCA_002796945.1). NCBI lineage: Eukaryota > Metazoa > Nematoda > Chromadorea > Plectida > Plectidae > Plectus > Plectus sambesii. The sequence goes on from NIUQ01004933.1 coordinate 10,264, forward strand.
CAATTACTGACGCCTGGTGTAGTAAAGGTAGCGAGTATTGAGCGCTGAGTGGTGAGACTGTACTATGAAGCAGACCATTACAGAAAAAGAAAACTTCGTGTAACGAGAATAAAGTATACTCTGATACTTATAAAACCTGAATTGTTTTTACAAAGAATACACAGCATTGCTTACTTTAACGAGTATTCCTGTCTGTAGAATTTGCTGATGCGACTGCAGTACCTAGTGTGATTGTTCCGGGTTAATTAATGATTCGCATTCATTTTCAGTATAGCTGACGGCTGTTTTGTAGCTGCAAATAAAGACTTTGACAAGAGAAGATAAAAATCATGTCGGCAGCGAATTCAACAGATTTGATATCGCTACTGAATGGTACAACAATGCTAAATTCTACGCAAGCTACAATCAATCCAAACATTGCAAACACCTGGATGACGCGATTTCTCAATGTTTGGATTGACGTGTTCTGTCACGGTTTGGGGTTGTTAATGAGTCTTTTTGTTATCGGCCTCAGCATCTTCAGTAAAAAGCATGTTACTGGAGAGTACAAGTGGTTTATAATGAATCAAGCTTTGTCCTGCTTGTTCCTTGAACTAGGTTACCTTCTTTACCTTGCAGTGGGTTATATCGGTATCGGAGTGAGCAATTTATATCAGTTATCGCGTAACAATGTTTGGTTGAGTATTTTCTATGAAATTTTTTATACCGAAATGCGTTCAAAATTAGGACTATGTGGGCAAAGAATAACGTTACTGGCGGCGGTGACCAATCGTTGGATGGCAATCGCGTTGCCAGCATATTACGAAACTTCTATAAAGCCACGGTTCATTTTTCTTCAGTATCTGCTTTGTTATTTGGTAGTGCAGTTCCATGATACTCGTCTGTTTACATTACTACCTTTGTCAAACAATTTAGTCTATAACGTTTACGTTTTCTTAATTTTACCATGGCTGATAACAGTATTCTTAAGTGCTTCAATAGTCTACATTCTTTTGAAGCACCAGCGAACTGTGAACAATGTAGCTAATGAACAACGCATGAAAGAAGCTCGCGCAGTGCTGCTCTCTGTAATTATTCAGACCTTAATTCCTTTGTTCACTTCGTTGCCTGTTCAAATAGTTACTATTTCTGTGACTCTTGAGATTATTCCTCTCAAACAAATGTTTGAAAACTGGTACTTCAATATGCTAGTAAAAATCGGCGATGTCACCTTTTATTTAAATTCTGTACCCATATGCTTGGTGATATTAACCACTCTGCGACCTTATCGCCAGGCTATGCTCTCGTTTTTCTCTCCTATAACTAATTGCTGCAAGCGTTTCATTGAAAAGAGGTTCCCGAACACTCATAGCGGTCATCACGTGAAGCAATGGAGTACTCCCGTCATTAATATTCGACCTGTCAAATGATACGTTTTTTGTCAATGCGAGTTGGTTGTGCAAAATACAAAAATCTGAACTTTTGCTCTCTTTATTGTGACAAATATTTCTTGAACTCATTCAGTAACTATTCTTGCAAGTCTGTCATTGGGATATTTATTTGCACAGTTTTTCACCAATGTTCAGAGTGGCGCATAAAGAATTTCACAAGTTTGATTCCCTATAACTCCACAAAGATACAATTAATTTGAATGTCGTTTGTTTTCATAAGATAAACCTGCATCTAACTAAGATTTTTTTAACTTATAAAACCGATCCATTTTACGTCATTTAAGGCCAATTTTTTAAGAATGCGGCATTTCGCCTGTACAGCGTGACAAAGAAGTAATGTTACAATTTTTTGAATACACTGATCCGGGTTAATTCGACGGAGCTGACACCTAACAAAAATAACCTGCAGATATTGATAAATCTAAATAATAAATAGCATAAT
>NIUQ01004934.1:0-12138 GCA_002796945.1 Plectus sambesii
ATTTGCTACTCGATTGTTCGTAGACAACCTTGACGACGACTTAAATGCCTTTCTTCGTCGTACTAGTGCTGTCTCGGCCTAGACGTAGCCCTCCTGTTGCCAATGTCTTATTCGCGTTTGTCAAAAAAATGCGCGCGCTTCTTAGTCTTTCGGCTTCAAAAGGTTGGAGGATGGCTGGGAATGGTTTTAACAGGATCTTGAACTCTTTTATACTAGTCTTTGCAGCGTATATTTGGAGTAAAAATGTACCAATTTATCGCGTGCTCCATGTTAATTACAATGTTTCAATTCGAATGATGTACGATTGAGGCGCCGCTAAAGGCTTCGAAAGTATACGACTTGTACGATAATATGCTTCCAAGACTTTTCACTCTATTATTCTTCGAAAAATTGACACGTGTTTTTTATTGAGCACATAGCGCGCATTTTTACCATGAAGTGGCTCAACGGCAATAAAATTGGCCCATTACCACTTCATTTGGGGAGTATGCTCCTCGTATAATCCGTAATCACCCGTGTTTGGTGTTGTGCATAGGTAGGATCGAGTCATCCAATGGCCACGCCTAGGCGAAGTAAAAGTGATGATCGAAGCGCGCGTGGAATGTCGCCAAAGATGCGTCATCGGTGTTGTCAGCCAAAGGACGAACGGCGGCGGCGGCCGTGGTGGACAGGAAGAGCGGTTGGGGGTGGGTCCGGCGTCGGCCAATATAGCACATCTCATAAATAATTCGCTTTCGTTTAAATGTATGTATGGGGCGGTGACGCCGATCGGGAACATCGCGCGGCTTGGCGCGTTTATTACATCGGCAGCCGTTCGGTATCGTCGCGTCAGCGCCGCATAGCTGATCGCCATTGCGTTTGTTACAGACAATCGCCGAGGCAGCTACGACAGCTACACCGGAATCTGGTCGTGACTGTCACGCCAAGCGCTGCCACACGATTCAAGCATGGATCGTTACAAGGATGACTTCTACAGAGCGCTCTCCAAGCCTCCGCAGCAAAGAAATGACAATGTAAGACATAGTTGAACGTCGATATTTAAGAACTCAACCTTATTTAAAGCTTTAATAGTTGTTATGTGAGAGTTATTGTTGATCTAATGAAAAAAGAACAAATTAGATTCGTCTTTTTAGGCGTCATTGACAAATTTGTATGCTTATAGCGTCGTTGTGCCTTTATGCCCTGGACAAAAGTTTAAAAATTGAACGAGTGCAAAATGTTATGGTTTTCGTACGTTCTAAGCTGAAAATTCTCTTTTATCTAGGTTCTGCTGCAAATCTGGGCTTTTCTAATTTATGGAGCCTAATTTAAAAGCTGTACAGCTGCTCCATAATTGCTTCGGCCTCTTAATCATCAGCTTATGACATAAAATGATTTTTCTAATTTTAGTCCCAAAAGTTCTCACTTTGTCTCGTTGTGATAAATGCTATTTTTGTTCGCAGCAAAGGGGGGTACCGGTTTTTGCTTTCCGACAATTTGATTAACTTGATTAGATTTGCTCGGCGATAGGAACGCAAGAACTGACTATAAAGTTCCGCGGTGCGTGAGGATGTGAGAGACGTTTTTAGTTTGGTAATTTGCGCGACGAGGATAAGGTTGACTCGTGATAATTGTCATTTGCTTCCGTCAGGGGTTAATGGATTCCACCCGTGAATGATCTTTAATAGACGGCGCATCGTCTGGGTTTGCTGGGGTTCACTGCTTCCTGTCGTCCACTGTTTCCTGTCTCTCAGGTCACATTTGGGCAATGACGCGGAACCAGATGAATTAATAGCTGCTGAGATTAAAGGTCGTTTGATCAGCGATCATGTATTGGACTATAAAATAGCTCCACTCGTCGCAAGAGAGCAGCTTTACTAATACTGTTAATTTTATCATATCGTTTTAATGTCGATTACATTTCGATATCTCAAATTTTTGTTAGTCCACCATTTTTCAACAGAAGAACTAAGTGAATCATTAAGTGACGATATTCTGTAGCTGTCTAATGATAAATTGTTGTATGCGAAAGAATATGATGCGAATAAGTTCTCATAGTCTTCAAGTAGTTGTCAAGCCGTTTAATTTTGAATTCTAAAATTTTAAAATCAACGACTGCACAAGTAAAACTGAATATTGCTCTTTATTGTAAATTTTCATAAACGTCGATTTAAACGCAGCAATGAAGCGATAGTAAAATGACCACAGGGCGACATTATTTTACTCTCGATTAATGATATCGATAATCCTTCACTGCAAGGTAGACAATGAAACCAGTCTTAGGTGATTGATGAAGGCGAGACATAAACTGTTCTCAGTATTCAATATTAACCGCGGCCTCAACGACGTGATACCAAACTGAGATTTTACTTCAGGATCTCCGGATAATATACTACTGCTTTCGGCGGCTGGATATTTTCGCAAATCTGAACGACGCTCCGTTACGAGCAATATGCCGGAGCGCCAGATTCGAGCGACATCCTGAAAATTCCATATTGTTCAGGTATGTTTTTTCAATCATTTTAACACTTGTTAAATGACATGGTGGTGCGGAATCACGCTGCTTATAAATCTGCAACGCCTGCAATTTTCTTCGAGGTGTGCCACCCACTTCACGCCGCTGTATTGCAAACGTTGCTAAACGCCCAAACACTTTCAAACATGATTCAATTGTGATTATTTACTTGCTCTTCACGTAACTTCAGCAGTCTTTTATCATTCAAAATCAAATTATTTTTATCAAATATGAACTATTGAACATTTGAGTAAGTCTCCTTCACATTATAAGTAATTATTACACCAAATCTTTCTATACATAAACAGCAGTGAAGCTATGACACAAAGCATGTAAACGGCGCCTACAAATGTCATTTTATGAATATGCTGACATTCTTAATGTAGTATGCCTTCAAATTCGGCGTTTCGTATGGGTGTTGGGTGATTTCTCATTCCATGTTGCTCATACGCTTTCGAAAACAAAACCGATTCGTGTTTGCGCAAAAAGAGCGCCTTTTCCTATTCTTAAAGATCGTGTTGTAGGAAAGACCAGCTGGCCACATGTTGGTATATTCTGCTCAATGGCGTCGTCTTCATGGATCAGCAGATGCATCTGCCCATTGGATGGTAAGAAATTTTATCTATCGCCGCATGCGCGCATAACTACTTTGAGCGCGAGAGTGGAGTTTGCTTCCTAGGAACTTGCGTCTTCCAATCTATTTCTGTGGTATCTATTGAGTCGCCGCTATTTGCCTCGCGATTCACGATCTTTGATCGCAACCAGACGAGACCCGGTGGGAGATTTGAGCATACGCTCGTGCATTTAAGATCCGGACCCATGTTTGTGTTGTAGTGCAACATGGGTTACTGTAGGGGCGTGTACCGAAGGTTTGGGGGTACTTTTCGGCTACGGTAACTTTAATTCATTTTAATGTGTATTATACACTGCATAGATAAATCGACTACTTGTCACACTGAGTTTAATGATTTGCCGCGACGCAAAAGCGACTTATCTGTCGATCTTATGGTTGACCTAAGCGATTCTGCGTGTTTTTTCTTGTTTACAACTTTTAAAAATGAATGGTGAAAAATCGTCGTATCTCTTTCTTCCTGTGATCGCAACCATTCTGAGCTCCTGTCACCTGCGTGTTTGCGCCGACGTTAAGTTTTTGGCTTTGTTGGCCTCTGTTTATGACGCGTGGAATGAATGTGAGCGATCGACCGGACTTTAAACACCCTGTGAATGGCGCAGCAATCCAGTTGAAGATTGCAATTCACAAACCGCTGCAGTTAAAGAGACGGAGAAGTTGGGGGTATTGTGAGAGAAGCGAACTAGTTCCCGGTGGACGGAGCCGGGATCGGCTCGGTTAAGTGTCGCTCTTTGCGAGCGAATCACGCAGCAGCGTCGCGCTTTGTCTGGTGGCGTGGTCGCTACTCTACGCAGAAGAGGATTCACCGAGCGGCATCTTGAAAGTGCAAAAGAGAGGAAAGAGATACCGCGGAACAGTACTTGGTGTATAACGGTGCTCTCTCTCTCTCTCTCTCTCTGTGGTGGACTGGAGGAACGACCTCCCGTGTGGTCGGCGGAACGGACGAACGACTTGGAGACTGCTGAGCGCGCGATCCGCCGGTTCGACGTGCCTGGCCGATCCGATCTCCTCCGTACTGCGACGATTTCAATCAGTCCCTCCGAACGAGTGCGCCGGCCGTGACTCCGCCGACGACTCCGGTGTTGCCTTTGTTGCGCAAAGTTTGTCCAGACAGTCCGTGGCGGGTCGTCGCGCAGGACCTCTCGATCGGCCCCCACCTATCTGCTCGACGACTCCAGTACCCATCTCGATTTCAAACGGTCACTTGGTCGCGAGAAATTCTCCGCTTGACTGTCAACTCTGCCTCTGCGGCGGCTCAAGGCCGCTGTGCGTCGCCGCGTGCATCCGGTCGCAATTTTCGGCCCGTTTCACCCAATCGCCGACAGTGCCTCCTCACCTGAGCGTTCCTCCATCGTCCCTCTTGGGTGCGCAAGTCATAACAACAATCGACGACGGACGGCATCGCTACCGGCGGCGTTTTTGAATAGCGCCGACGACCACGACGACGCGACTTGTGCAGCCATCCCGAGCGTCGTTGCTCGCCGCCGCCGTTGGTCGGCTCGCCATGCCGGCAGTGTTCGTCTTGGCCCGTAGACGTCCTCGATTCGCATCGTCGCTCAAGTTTACCCAAGCACCCCCGTCGAGCAATCGCGTCGCGCAACGACTGCGGCGACGAAATCGCCCTGCTCATCGTGCGGCTGCTGTGCTGTGATCTGGCGCTCTTCGCGCCGCGGCCTTCGCGCCCAAGACCACCTATCACGATTTGCAAATCGCCCAATTGTCCCTTCTTAGTATCCCGTTACGTCACAGTCTTTTGGCATTGCGCCGACTGCCAAAGGACTATCTTCGTACAAGTCGAACACATTGGTGGCACCGGCGGCGGCCCGTTCTGTTGATCGACCCCGGGCGGCGCTCTTAGGCGGTCGTCGACGGCACTTGACTGGCTGTTTGAGAAGGTCAGAGCGGTGTCGCTTCCGCTCGAATGCCCCGTCAGTGTCTGCGCCGGACAAGTTAAACAGCACCACCGCTATTGAGGCTGTTGCTGCTACTTCGAACTGGGCGGTTTCGAATTGAGCGGCTTCGGTCGATCATCGAACTCGTACATCGATCGACAGTCACTTTGATTGATCACTACTTTCCTCATCTGAGATGAACGGCAGCACGGCGGTCAAGCGCTCGACCATGGTGGTGCGCGTCGGGTCGAACGCCGCCGACTTGGAGGAGTTGCAAAAGACTGTTGGCAGTACGGAGATTATCGTCAATCGCTCACTGAGCACCAACGTCTCTGTGCAGACGTTCGCCTCTGGAGCTACAGCCATTGAAATCAAGGATTATTTCGGCTCCAAACCCGAGATTCACGATGACGACGCTCTACACGAGGATCGCTGTGCCCCGCAGAGGTTGGTACAAGTCGCCGTCGTCGGCCGCAACCGATTTGTCGGTTGTCGCCAGCTGAGCTCCAATCCGCTGCGCGTTCGTTTCCGTCTCAATTGCGCATTTTTCACCCCCCGCCACGAATGTTGGCTCATGCTGGCTTCTGCGACCCCGATTTTTGACGATTCGCCAACATTCGACTGGAAGGCGCGTGAAATGCTGCCATCGATCTCTATATGGCAGCACTGCGGGAATCGCTTTCTCGTCGTCGTCTTTAATCCGACTGGGCTCTGTAGTTGGCCGAGCGCCCGTATGTGTGCGCGGCGTTTGTGGCGTGAAAAAGGATCAAACGAGCCGAGCGGCGCAAGTGAGGGAGCGAGGAGAGAGAGGGGACCTTGACGGGTCCTTGAGTCGNGTGTGCGCGGCGTTTGTGGCGTGAAAAAGGATCAAACGAGCCGAGCGGCGCAAGTGAGGGAGCGAGGAGAGAGAGGGGACCTTGACGGGTCCTTGAGTCGCGCCGCGCCACGGAGCAACCTTCGGCGCGCTCTTCGTGCCCCTTCTGCGTCTTTGATTTGCGGCAACGATCACGGCGGCAACGGTCTCTCTCGCCGACATTGTCGTCCTGTTTCGTTGTAGGGCGACAATTTTTCTGTGCGCTCTCGTCACGCTTCGTTCGAAAGAACTCGCGACCCGCATGTTCAGTGCCAACTCTCGCCGGCGGTTGTCTCGCCAAGTGCGGCGCTTGGCTGGCGGGCCGTTCATTCGCGCGCCGCTCCTCCATCGCTGCGCGCCCCATTGTCGACGCATCAACAGTCTTCGGAGCCATGTCGAGGCGCGTTGCGTGTTGGTCGGGCCGGTCGGGTCTAACGGCACCCATCCGGTGGCGCTATTGTGCGGACATCCGTCTTTTCGCGTTGCCCTTTGCGCCCTTGTTCGGAATCGCGCGTGTTTGTTGTATGTGTCGCGTCGTCGTCGTTGATCGAGCGAGCCGGTGCGAGGTTTTTTTGACAGCCGACGGTGTCGGATGCCGCCAAGGAGGGCGGCGTTTTGACAAGAACTCGGCGGAGCGGACGAAACGAGAGACGGGGGGCAGCTGCCGGTGCTGCTGGGGTCGGTTTTTCTCGCTCCTAGCCTGCGGCGTGAGAAATAGGAAGTGGACGGAGCGAGGGGGGGCGGGTGGGGGAGGATCGGATGGGTTAGAGGCTAGGTGGATCTCGGGCGAATCGCTGCCCGGCGCGTTTATTCTTCGCGCCACGCCTTGGCGGGTTGTGCAGGGGCGCGCACACACACGTGCCAAGCAGCTGCGCAGGGGATTTACGAGTCGATGCTGACGGCAGTGGTGGGGTCTTAAGCGCTTGTATTGCCGTCCCGCGTCTGACCAGTCAGTCACTCATCGGCCGCGCCATAGTGTTCTATGTGTGGCAGTTGACCACAACCACCACTCTCATTCGATCCTCCCACCCTCCACCCGCCACTAATCTCGCTCTCTGACGGCTTCGTCATGGTCTTGTCGACCTTGTTTAAATATCGCCTCCTCCAGAAGCAGCAGCATGAGCGGCAGCAGCAACAGCAGCAGGCTGTCGCGCCTCCCAGGTGACCTCTCGACCATCCAGGACTCCTCATTCCTGTTTACTGTTCGTTTCTAACCGATTATCTCTCCCACGCCATCGCTTTGCACGCTATTGGTAGTGAATCGATCGATTTCGAATCGTGAATTCGAATCGAGTTTTTCGACCAAAAGATGCTCAATTTATCCTCTAGTCAGGATAAACTCATCAGCTGTGGCGCCGAAAGCGACCGGCGGTGGTCTAACACGTGCCCCCGGGCGACACTGATGGTCGCCGAGACCGGGTCGGATTGGCCTTTCCTTGTTAACTAACGAGCGTTTTTGTCTCGGTCTACCTCGATGCGACCGACCGATATGGGTTAATGGACGAGAGAATGGGCCGTTGTCGTCACTTTGACACGCCGTGTGCGGCCCGAAATCTACGCCGGTTGGTCGAACGGGTGTTGTTTCGCGGCGGCCCATCGAGAAGAATAGTTGTTGGCCCCGGATTCGATTTGATGTGACATCTTTGAGCGCAACGTTGGACAGACGCTCAAGACCGCCTCTTCTTCTCTTTTAATTATCTTCCCCGATACAACCGTTCGGGTCGCGTCTCTTCCATTCGACTGACGAACGTCGCTCAATTTCTTCTTGTTTTTTTCGCTCTCGATCGGCCAAGGTCCAGATGGCAGTGAATGTCGCCCGACCGACAATATGTCCATTCGATTACGAATTGATGCGAGACGATGCGAGCCGTTTCTCTTTTCCGCAGTTCATGCAAACCGTTCATTATTGAGAGGAAACAAGTTTATTGCTCAGACAATATTCAAATTCAAATAGATTCAAATGTGACGTTAGATTCAAAGATGTTAGATTCAAAAATGGTGCCGGATTCAAAAATAATGACGGGATGAAAAACGGAGGCATTTTTCTGGGCGCGACGCGTGTTATAGCCGAGAGCGATGTCAATTTCCTGTCCAGGCCAGAAAACGGTGATCGCTGTGTGATTAATGGCGAGCGAATAGCAGTGCCAGCCTATTTGTGATCATCCTATTTGGCTTCTTATCTGTTTCCGCTCGAGTAAGTGCCAGCGCATTCCACAGGTGCGATCCGCTGGGGGACGCGCGCTGAACTTGGGCCGACCACTCAGGTGCCATTTAGCGCGACGGCGGCGCGCATCTCCTTATCTGTTGGTTACGCATTTGTTCCCAGTCGTCCGACGGCATCGGTCGGTGTCGTAAAGGACAACGACGACGACGACCTTCCCTCGCGTCCGACGATGATCGCTCAGAGCATGTTTTATGACGACACGGGTACCCTTTCTCAGCGCGACGACGACCGTGCCAAAACGGTCGGCCGGTCGTCTCATCGCGAGATTGGCGCATTGTCCCAGTGTTCGGCGCTTCCATCTCGCCTGCCATTTGCTCTCCTTAAGCCGCATTGTTGGACCCATAAATTTCCTTCGCAGGGTTCCACTGTAGTCCGCCGCTAATCTGCGCGCCAGTTGGTCGGCTCAGGACGGTGCCATTCTTTCTGTCCTCCAGCCGCAAGGGCGTTTTTTCCCTATACGGCCGTGTGTAGTACAGCAGCCGGCTAGATCACACGCAGGCTCGCTTCGGCGATTGCTTCTATCGATGAATCAAGCGGCGGGCTTCTGGTCTGACTGACCACATTCGACGCCGTTTCAACGCCGCTTCCTGCGCTTATTTTGACACTGCTTCGCGTGGTCGATTGCGGCCGCGCCAGAGCGTTTGCCCCGCTTGTCTTCTCTCTGTGCGGTTCGTTATCTCGAGAGAGCCAAGTGTGTTATTGACGTCGTCGATTGGTTGGCGAGCGACATGTTCAAATTTCGCTTCACGGAAAATAAGTCGCCGTTGTCGGGCGGGCTGCTGGCATTGCTGCCCGATCTGGCCACCTCATTCGCTGGATTACGCCCAAGTAAAGATGAAGAGGAACGTGGCGATTCAACTAGCAAGTAGGATGGAGTTTCTCACTCTCACGAATGGCGCGCCATTGTAGCACTTTTGTCGCTCGTCGTCAATCACAAACTGACTCAGAGCGCCGTCGAAGAATACGATTCGACGACCTCTCGGCGTTTTGTTCGCTGCGCGCGCATTTCCTCCTCCTGAGCGTGCATTCAATACCAATCGCACTCTCTCGTTTCTGAATTTCGCTGCGATCCTTTCATTTGCATTGCCCCATGTCATGTCTGTCATGTCAGCGAATGTGCACAAATCACATTCTTAGTTGTTGTATGGTGAGACTCTGCAATTCGTGTGTTCAACAAGACGATTGTAGAAAATGTATAGGAATGTGCATATCAGTCACCACCCCAGTCATTAACTGGGCCATTCCGTCGATTTGATTAGCCGCGGGGTGTTGAAAATGTGCGCGCGCGGCGATCTGATCGATTACGCGCGCAGCCACTGGTAGTCACGATCGAGCATCGTTTACAACACATTGGCTGTCGTCTTTCGTGCCCAGAGAAACACCTACCCATCTCAATTCGTCGCTCTAGCGAGGTGGTGAGAGGGTCCGATGGCCGGCTAGCGCTGGCTCGACCAGTTGCGCATCCATTACCTCTACGCCCAATGACGGCTTTTAACGTGCTCGAGTGCCACGAGTGACTTGGCCCCTTTTACCGCCAGACCGCCGCCGTGGCCGCCGGCGTTATGGGGATTGGTTGGTGGGCAGGCATATGTTTAAGCGCTCGGCCACCGCCACCTGCCCAGCCTTGACGTCGTCGCCTTACTCGCGCCGCGCTTTTTCTCTTTTCTCCTACGCTCACCGTACACCTGCTTGGAATTTCTCTCATCCTCTGTTGACAACCCGCGAGAATCTCCCTTGCCTTAAGACATTCAGACACACGTCTGAACGATGTGAACATTGATCAAAAATTCTGTTTATACGTTTGCCGAAAAGAATGACGAAAGTTTCGTCGAATTTTTAAACTAAAGTGATACTCCATTTTGACCAAAGTGACGCGCGCGTCAAGATGAGCTACTTGTGTACTTGTGAGTTTAAAATTTTGGTCGAATGGTCAAAATGACTATTAACTTTGACGAACGAGCGCGTTCTTAAAGTCCACGAGACATTACAAAGTATATAAATAAATTTTACATCATTCTTTTTTTCAGCTTCGGAAAACGCACTGGTCGGAGTTGCCGCCGTTCAAAGGATTGTATGGTTCTGGAGCCGTCGGAAATGATCGTGGTAAGTTGAAATTGCAATGAAAGAATTGATATAGTGCTACCAAAAGAGGTCCCAATAGGCTGCGTGTACAGTACAATAGGATGGAATGGCGTTTATAAAACATGAATGACATGATGAAAAACAAATGGTCTGCAATTGCATTGGATATAATTGGAGAATCCCACGCCCCGCTATCAATCGACAATATTTTCTCATTTGAACACAATTGCGCCGTTGCATCGACCCATGCCGTTGCACGCATGACTGATTCGCGCGAAAAATGATCGGAATCGGTGCGCTAGTGGGCCATCTTCGCCGCCGATCCTGTTCCATCTTCCCCCGCCTGGTCGTGCTCGTCGTGCGCACACCCTCTTCACCAATGCGACGACTGCGATCGGCGGCGCACGGCGTTAAACTGCGCCGATTGCGGTCGGCAACTATTAAACGATGTAATGTTTGGGATTGTTCGTCCCGATGCGCTCGCCGTGGTCGCTCCCGCCAGTCAGCCGCCGCCGCCGCCGCACTTGAGCGCGATATGAGTGTGTGCGACGAATTCGGGCCAGATCAGCAACTTATGTCTGACTTTTCGGGCCGCTCACTCCGGTTGGCTCGGCCGCAGGACGGCCGGCGCCGGCGTCGCGTTCGAGCCAGTCTTAGCCTAGTGCGCCGAATATGCAAAGCGACCCGACGAGCATCGGCGCGGCGAGACCGGCAGCTGACCCAAAGCGCGCCATTTGCCGAGTGTTTGCGCAAGAAAGCGTGCTTTCTAAGCCGCTTTCGGCCGGCGCGTTTTCGCGGCATCCGTTTCTGGTCGCCGATTCGACCCGACCAGCGTTCTGTTGTTTTCTGAGGGGGCGCAGGTTTACGCAACCGTAAGACTACGCCGCGCCCGGCACGCTTGTCTCGAGTGGCATTTAGCAGTGTTTTGGCGAAGATAGAGTAGTTACCAACGCGCGCACGCCTTAATGTCGTCGCTTTTTACGTTTAATAGACTAGTCTTGCGCCAATTGGTACGAAATCCGTGTTGGCACGAAATTATAAGCGTGCGATTTAGTGTGCAAATGAACCTGCCCTCTAATATGCCGCCCGATTGATCAAACGTCGCGCATGATTTGATTGATTACGGTCGCCTTTGTAGCTGTTGGATAATCTCAGCGAGCGGCTCTTGAGCGACTAGGGTTTGTGCCGTAGTACCGGTCGCATGAAGATTGCAGATCAGTCACATAATTACTTCCCCTCCCCCTTTCCATCTCGCCACGACGAAACCTTTGCGAGTGAAATTCACAGGATATAGTGCCAGTGCTCGTGCGAGGCAATTTTTTCTCACTGCGCCCCAATCTGTTCTCTATAGAAGGGGTAAAGGAAGCCAAGCGAGTTGTCAGGCAAATCGTAAGGTCGCCGTCCTAACGTCTTCTTCCTCTATTACCCCCGCTGTACGGTCTTTCGTATCAAAAGATGAGACGATTGGAGGAGGGAAGGCTGCGGACAGCTTTAATCGAGCGCGTATGGAAATCCTCGTCACGTTTCATCGCGATGATGACGATGGACGTCGCCGTCCGCTTGTCGCTCGCCTCAGGGCCTCTCTGACGTTATTAGCCCGCTAGTAGGACGGGCCATCGCGGGTTGTCGCCAAGGGACGCCCGAAGAATTGATTGCGAACGGTCGCGACCAAATGACCACTCTGGCGCTGACCGGAGCGGGAGCGCCCGCGACGTCGCCCGGGGGTTCCCATCATCTGACCCTCGATATCCGCCGGCACGAAGCAACCGGAACTTCCGTCTCGCGTGTGGCGCCCCGAATGGCAGTCGAGTCGAATCGAAACTGCGCTGGTCGGATGGCGGCGGGAGGAGGGGAGAGGAGGCTAACTGGTCGTTCTGAGCGCCGCATAACTGAACCGGAATGACTCATTTGAACTCGCTCACTTGCCCCGACATCACACTCATCCATCTGGTTAGTGTTTGG
>NIUQ01004935.1:0-12131 GCA_002796945.1 Plectus sambesii
AAGCGCCTAACAGCAGCGCATTTTTTATTAGCATTATCACACAAAACATAGGGGGACCTAAACAGAGCAAAGAGGTGGTGCCCCTATGTTTTGTGTGGGAATGCTAACAAAATATGCGCTGCTGTTAGTCACTTTTGAGGAAGTTCTGTCGCCACTTTATAGATGGAATATTTCATTGTAATCCGACATTGGATTAATGGCACAAATTTAATATTAATTCAGCCTAAAGAACATAACCACAAGTGAATCATTCGAAGTTATCACCACTTTTAGCGTAAATGCAAGCGTACTATCTCTTTGGATTCGCGTTATAGGCGACAGAACTTTTGCCCCACCCTGTATTTAAGCAGGCGAGATGCATACCGTTCATCGGCATTTCGTCGATTTGCGTCGAATAGTACTGTTCAATGTCGCGCAGAATGCGGATATCGTCCGACTTGACGAAGTTGATCGCCACACCCTTACGTCCGAATCGACCCGATCGACCGATACTAAAATGGCATACATTTGTAGTCAACATTTGCCGATTAGTAATAAGATTTAATACTGTAGGGGTATAAATTATTGGGTGGTACTTAATTTGGGTGAATTGGGTTGTGTGGCCGATCACCCAAATTAAATACCACCCAATACAGTCCAGTCATCAATGTCTTTCAATTATCACTGAGTCAGACCGATCAGTCACCCAAATCAAGTACCACCCAATTGGTCGAACGGACCAGTCACCCAAATTAAGTACCACCCAATATTTCTACCCTTACAGTAGACTGAATGAAGCAAACTGCTTAGAAAATCGATAGCGCTTCGTCCTATCAATTTACGCACATAAAAACTAAGAAATGACCATCACTGTTGGTGAAACACGGTGTTCAAGCAACGAAAAGTGAGCTCATCTTTGCCAAATACGGTGTCTAACTCGATTTCTTTCTTACTGATCGAAAATTTTGACTATAAGGTAGGAAGATTGCATACCGATGGATGTAGAGTTCTCGGTTGTTCGGCAGATCGTAGTTGATTACGAGCGACACCTGCGGGACGTCCAAACCACGCGCCCACACGTCAGTGCTGATCAAAACCCGGCTGAAACAAACGCAAATGTTTACTAATTTCGCGAATAAGCACGCTTTCCAAATAAAATTGGGCTTTTTTCATATTGATTTTACTTTGAAAATATCCCTTTTCACTTAGAAGATGTCCTTAGTAAAGTGGTAATACAGGTATCTGAAAAAGATAAAAAAGACTAGCCTACGTACCTCGCACCAGCGCGGAAGTCCTTCATGATCTGTTCGCGTTCCTTCTGCTCCATCTCACCGTGCATAGCCGAGACGGTGAAGTTCGCCTCGCGCATTTTCTCCGCCAGCCAGTCGACCTAAAAGAATAAGACGTAAGATACCACCGTCATTATAAGTCTTTCATAACACTGCATAGCTTACGAGGTGTTTACAGAGCTGCAACGGTTGGAATTTTGCCAGCGACGTACGTTCGAAACAAACCGAACTCACGCAGCACAGCCACTTGCAGCCTTTTCGAATTTTGTATCGGTATTTGCGCGAAGTATTGTAAAGTTACGGTATTTTAGAATATCTGAACACTGATAAATGTAGTTCACAGAGAACAATGAAGTTCTCTGCGCTCTTTTTGCTAAATACGATTTAAAAGGTTGCAGCTATGTAAACACCCCTTTATACATTCAATTCCCTATTCTCCGCATTTAAATTTCTTCCTCTTGCGTTTGCTCACACGCGCTATTGACAAAAAAGAATGTAAGCGTTAAAAGCCGCGATGTTAAATGATGTACACTCACCTTGCGACGCGTGTTGCAGAAGAGAACGGCCTGGGTGATGGTGAGAGTATCGTAAAGGTCGCAGAGAGTGTCAAACTTCCACTCCTCGCGCTCGACGGCCACGAAGAATTGCTTAATGCCTTCCAGCGTCAGTTCATCACTAAACACAATCACATTTATTATCATAATCAAAATCATAATCACGGTCAGTGTACGATACAATCAACGCATCCATAGACAAGGAACTATTTTCAACCTTGTCATGAATAATGTTTGAGCCTTTCTAAATGACAAACGATAAAATTGCGGTTTATGATATTTTCGCACAATTAGTAATAATACATCGTCAATTCTTTCATTGCTGCACTGCAAAAATTAAAATTATGTCCTGCAGCCAAAACGAAGCAAGGATATAACAGTGATGCTTGCAGATCTCTAACGCGAATATCATTAGATATCTACTAGGATTATTTCGCGTAAACATGTCGAATCACTGAATTAAAAATAGCTATTGCAATATAATTAAAAAGAGTTCGTACCGCTTGACGAGAATTCGGATGGGGTCGGTCATAAACTTGCTGGTCATCTCGAGAATTTCGTGGGGCAGGGTCGCACTGAGGAGCACGACCTGGGTGCCAGGGGGCAGGTAGCGGTAGATGTCGTAAAGCTGCTCTTTGAAGCCTAAACACAGAATCTTCGTCAAAAGCTCTTTAACAGATGCGATTAAACTGTCGCACCCTTGTTCAGCATTTCATCGGCTTCATCGAGGACAAGCATCTTGATACTTCTCGTGCGCAAATTTCGTCGGCGGATCATGTCTGAAACAAAAAACATAGTTTATTAGTGGCCAGGATTAAATAAGGGATTTATAGCATAAATACCGTCGAGGAATGCCTAAGGAAAGACGGCTTTCCTCTTACCGATAAAGAAACTTTGAGAGCGAATCAGTTAAATGCAGGGTGCCGAACTGTCCTTATTTCGATAAAAAGGCCAACACTTTTTTAAATTTTGAAAAAGGACATTTTCGAAAAGACCCAATTATCTGTTTTAAACTTTCAAGCCGATATTTAGGTCTTTTCGAAAATGTTCCTTTTTCTGTGTCAAAATCTCTATTTTCCAAAATTCTTCATTTGGAATCCTGGTTTAATGAAAGCGGTGTCAAAGGGAGACTTACCGAAGACGCGGCCGGGGGTACCCGAGACGACATGCTGGCCGTAGTCGAGCTTGCGGATGTCTTCGCCAACGTTCGTTCCACCGATGCACGCGTGGCACTGCACGTTCATGTAATCGCCCAGCGCCAAGACCACCTGCATACACAAAGAATTTCATTGATCACTTACAAATATAGTAAAATCAGATAATCAGTTTGCAATAAAAAATAAACACAGACAAATATGAAAAATGTAGTTGGCAACCCTCTCTACTTCCTTACCGTGCATTTTGGCGACAAACAAGTGTGCATAATTATATATTTATTATAAGAGCCTACTATTAATTTTTTCATTAATTCAGTCCTTCCAAACGAAATGCAAGGGAATAAAACTCTGCCACTAACCCTAACACTGAATCTCTTATACCATTTTATACCATCAAAACACAGAATTTGTCAAGTTTTAAGACCATCTTACGGTCCAAAAAAGGTAAACATTCTTTCGATATCATTTCAATTCATTTTTGTGGCAGCTTTTAGGTAAAAGAAGAAATGACTATGATAGTACCTTCTGAATCTGAGTGGCGAGCTCGCGAGTGGGCGACAAGATGAGGACCTGAGTCTCGCGGACTTGCGTGTCCAATGACTGTAGCACGCCGATGCTGAACGTCGCCGTCTTACCAGTACCCGACTGCGCTCTGCAATGTGAACAATCTCATTTATCTCTCCCTCAGTATCCCTAAGTGCACACTTTTCGCCTCGCGCCGCTTTGGCAGCAGCGGTTAGTTGCTAGTGGTGGCTCGAAATGTTCTGACTAACAGGGAGATAAGTTGGTACAAGGGGTGAAAGCAAAGTGTTCTTTTAGGCGCCTAACATCAGTCAATATTCTTGGCTTCCCACGGGTGAGCCTCAGGTTAAGATTCCTGCACTGAATACTGTAGGGGTATAAATTATTAGGTGGTACTTAATTTGGGTGAATTGGGTTGTGTGGCCGATCACCCAAATTAAATACCACCCAATACAGTCCAGTCATCAATGTCTTTCAATTATCACTGAGTCACACCGATCAGTCACCCAAATTAAGTACCACCCAATATTTCTACCCTTACAGTACTAAACGATGTCAAACTCTAGTATGCATGCGCTAAATACGAAAGTGTGAACCCACATTATCCCTCTACTATCCATTCCGTCATGCAAAATAATTCTTTAATAATATCCAATGAAACACTACAATGACTCTCAGAACAATTGACCCGATACATTCGCGAATTCATTCTTACTCGCCGAAATAGAGCTTATACAACGACATACAGAGTAAGTGGAAACAGAAAATCTTACTGGGCGATTACGTCGCGCCCTTTGATAACGGGCTTGATGGCGCGCTGCTGGATAGCCGATGGTTTCTCGAATCCTGCAATCATATCAGTTGATATCAAATCAAACTATACGTAATACAGGATCTTTCACAATAATTGGCCACTTTTCACCCTATTTCGTCAATCTTGCATTCAAACTTGTGATCTCAGCATTCAGTCAAACGCTAGTTTGACGAAACTGAACTTCACGCAGTTCTATCGAGTACTATTTGTGATAAATTAAAATGCAAAGGCTTACCGTACGAGTAGATGCCACGAAGCAACTCCTCGCGGAGACCCATCTGGTCGAATGTCGGCATAACGTCGACATCTTCGGATGTTTCGAATTCGATGTTCGACAGATCTTCAGCCGTCGGCTCGATTACCTTAAAGGAACCCTTTTAGCAACATATTCGCATAGAATACACGATATGCAAGGAGAGTACACGGGTCGGCCAAATGACAATGACCCATGGAACGTATGAGTGAGTATGGAAGAGTGGCTAACTCTGATTTGACCGAGCATTTTATGGGGCGATAATTTGCTTCAAAGCGCAGCGCCGAATAGTAAATTTCGGCATAATTTAACATATCTTTGTATGAGGAAAAAGGCAATGACTGCGTTAGTTTTCACTTATTTCAATATGCATTACATTAACTCGTCTTTATCCGATTAATAGAAATTACAACAATCAAATGGTAAATACACTGAAATGGATTTGATTAATCATCTTTGAACATTCTGAATATGAGGACAAAATCTAAATCACCCTCTTTTCCTTTAGGGTAAAAGCACGAGTTCTGAGCTCGTTAATCTCTAAGAACAACTAAGCTATTTTCATGACCACGCTTGCTCTCTCGATATGAATATTATAGATCTGATGAAATGTGACATTATAGTTAACTAAGTTTTTTGAATAGTAGCGATTAACCAATACCCGGAAGAACATCCACCAAGAATAAACAAATTAAATCAATAGCCATTTTTACCTTTCGTTTGCGTCCTTCAGCCATTTTCTCTCGAAATGCGACCGAGAACTAACTCTGAAATAAGCAGTATAAAATTTAAATTCTTTCTTCTCTTTGATTTATATCAGAATCGTTCAACCTATAGCGAATAAGTGAGTGTACCCGTTTCTTTTAGAAATTTCGGCGCGCGCGCAGAAGACGCTTCGCAATATTTTCGTGCTCGCATGTCAACAACGTAGAATTTTATTACTCCGTCGATAAACCATTTCACTGCCTGCGCATCAATTCAGCAACGCGCATTATTCAAGCATTGTGGTTTGATTGATGATCCGCAGGAACGAACTTGCGCAGAGAACATGACAACCGTGCTCAGTGCATCTTTGCTAATGTATCTGCATAAGCTGCAGTATTGCAGATGTATTTTTTCTTTTAGTTAGTGATAAACGGTGATGAAAAAGTTCTTTACTCGACTGGTGCCGTACAAAGGTAACACAATTGTTGGAAAACAGGAAATTGTCCAGAAAAATGAGATATATTCCGTGTATGGCCTTCTCGTTCATCGTGCAGGCAAACAGATTTAGTCGGTATATCTAACACATGGCAAATAACAGCGCTGCTGAAATTATTTGGCTCCACCAAGCGGGGACCATATTCACAAACGTCATGGCATGTTCTGATATTGAATCTCAAGATTGCGGCCCAGCTATGTTTTTAATGGACCATAACTTTGCATTACTACTTTTGACATTGGTGAATATGGCTCCAGGGTAGCGAGCCACGAACGAATTAGATAATGTCACCAATTGAACAAGAATTAACGACACATATATCTCTGCGTCCATCAAAATACACACGTAAAATACAGTACGTAAAATAGCTGAGCAAATGGCTACGTGACAAAAAACTGAATCTCTCAATCAGTGCGCTGGAAGCTGACGATGTCAGCGCCACAAGGAGGGACGCAGTTGAGATTTGCGCGCAACCGCTGCAGCTGGCAGAAGCAGTCCTGGGCGACGTCGTTCAACGCCGTGACGCCATGGGGACACTCGTAAAACGCCTGGTACTGTGTAGCGTGCGAGGCACACACGCACGGGAAATCGCGCATGCAGCGGTCGCACGCAACCATCTTCCGACACGGACTCGCTTGAACTCGCACAGTTCCGTGGTCGGACGGCGCCTGTCGCCGGCACCGCGGGCACTTTTCGGCGTCGACGGAGAAATGATCCGTTCTGGAAGGACGTAGAAAAGTAATCAATGCTTTTCACAAAGTCAAAGGATAATATAATATTGTGCGTTGGTGCGCTTCGTCTGGGCCCTGTTTCACTAAAGTTCTGTATGTAAAATCTGAGAAATTTGGCTGCATCTCATACCATCCATATGAGGTCATAACTGGGTGAAATGTGATAGCCAACATATCTCAGATTTCAATGTCGAAGCTTTCAGGAAATAGGGCCCTAGGGCAGGAAATCCCTCCCAGCTTGTCAGATTAAGCGTCACACCGTGTTAGGCAGTGAAGTAGCCGACAGCAGTGCTCGAAGCAGTAAACTTGGACTTACGGTAAAAACGTCCCATACATATCTCTAGCTAATGCAACCAACTATTGTGCTTCTTAAGAAATCATTTATCATTTATTTTGTACAGTAACGAGAATTTCATTGCATGCAGCAAAGATGTCTCGGATCTCAGGAAAGGGTTGAAGATGGCGATGTAGCATTGATGTGCCGATTCAGAATCAACATTATTGGGACTCGAGTTGAGTTCATTTCCCTAATCATTATGCTGATGAAGTGATTAAATTCATTAAGGCCTGACAGAATTCCGCTTCAGTTAAACAAACAAGCAGTGTTGCATAACATTTAAGATTCAGCGGTTCGAATAGCAAATTACCGTACCTATGAATGGTCTGGTACACCTCGACCGCCTGCTGATAAGAGGCTCGTAACTTTGCGGCTATCAGATCACCGTAAAGACGTTCAGACAGCATTTCGCGGTGTTCTTCTAATGATGTCAGAGGCAGGCGAGCTACGCAGGGTAGACAAGCTTCCATAGTGAGCCGGTCATATTTGTGCTTCAGCGCCCAGTTGAGCCAGCAGAGGACGACCATAGGCGGCTTGCGCGCGGCCCACTCTTGGATGAATTTGCTGCATCGAATTTCTAGACCTTTGGCTCGGAATCGCTTCGAAAGTCGCATCAACGTCTCCAGAGTGTCTTCTGCAAGGATCAGATTTTATATCCGGAAAGGGTGACAAAGTCTACAGCATACGGTCTACTGAAAGCATGTTACCTACTGCGCGGTACGCAAGTTCATGAGCAGAAAGCATGCCTCATGCTAAAAGAGAAGAAGTGAGTATCGTAACTGTTCAATTTTTAGCGCAGCAAAATTCTATTTGCTGAACGCAGATTAGAACCTAAATTTTTTCATCTTGAAATAAAAAATTCTTATTAAAAGGTTCTTACTTTACGGGCACATTCAAATAAATAACTGCTTACCACATTACAAATCAAGCATCAGTGCTAGAATTATTTTATAACATTGTCACTCTGTAAGCAAAGCAGTCAGAATTGCTGCTTAATTTTAAACAACAAAGAAGTCAATAATAATTTTTGCTCTACTGAGTATGAAAGTATGAAAATTGTTGGACACATTGCCAAATACCTGTGGGCTCACGCAGAACGGGGTTGGGCACAACGCTCTCAAGGAACCACTGGAACTGATCGCGCTCCGAATGATGGGAAGTGCCGCCAACGACGATGACGAACTCGTCCTTGTCGCGCTCCTCAGCGCCGGGCAGCGGCACGGACGCGTTGCCCATAAACAGTGCGCGGAAGTACTCGCTCGCATGCGCCAACTGGTGCTTGCAGACGAAGAAGCGCGTATCCTGCAAACAAACGTTTAAATATCAATCCAGAATTCACTAAGGAGCTAAGTTGAATTGCGTTAATATTTAATGAATCTTCCCTCACGAAAGCTAGCCCGCAAACGAAAGCTAGCCCTACCATTTTCTTAGACGTGTCGCCTTAGAAGTGGTCCCCATCCCTAACCCCCTAATCGGTCTACTCCGCGTATGCCACTGATTAAATAACCAGATTTAAATAACCAGATTTAAAACTAAAACCATGTCAACTAAGTACTCGGTAAAAGCATAGTGCAAACTGAGAAATAATAGTTCGAATGCCTAACAATCTTTGAGCTGAAATAGATGCAATCGGCATATTGCTTGCAAACGTAACGACCTGGCTATTTAATTATTGACTACAATGCTTTATAGTCACGCGCTAAAGAATATACCTGAATGAATAGTGTGCCGCGACAGTCGAGCGTTCGACACTTTTCAATGGGAAAGAAGTCGAGGACCACTCCGTGCTGGTACTTTTTCATTGGGGACTTTGAGCGCGCCTTGGCTTTGCCAATGGTCGAACGAATAACTGCATCGTCGCCAAAAACGGCAACTTTCTGAGGTGATATGGATCGTGTGCGCGACGCAGTTGACTCGCCATTGCACTGCAAAACTTTTTTGAGGACACAAACTACAGTGTGATAAAAATTAGGGTAACCAATCAAGTGCTACGAACACATAGAGTTCCTGAGGAAAATATAAGGTGACGATTTCCTCTCTCTAATCTGCATAAATCTGTTTAGGCGAATAACAACACCAAAGCACGTTCGCTTAAGTTTTGGCTTTGATCTTGGTAAACGTACTAGGATGAAATTTGCGCTAGCTATCATAAACATTATCTGAAGTAAAGAGTGAAAAACTGTCAGAAATCCGTATAAAGATGCTATATTCTATTGCCGCACTAATAAGGTCATTTAGCATGTAAAGTAATAAAGATGGGCGGTAATAAATCATTGTTCTAATCCTTGCTCAACTGTTCTCTCAATATTTTGATAAAAAAAGAGGTAAACCAAGTTTATAACAGACGTTGCTCTGAATGACAGGCAATTCTGACCTTGCTGATTGTACTTTGATGGCGCTGATCAGAGTGGTTATTTTTCGGGGGCGGATTGGGAGTAAGCGGTCGGCGCCAGGCCACTTCTGCGGAGTGCAGCTGCCTTTTCTCCGGCTTCGCATAGTGATCGATCGTGTGATCTTCTTGATCGATGAAATCGAATCGGGGCGACGACTTGCCCGTTGAAGATCTCGGCATAGGACTGCATTCTAGCGAGGATTGCCGACTCGCTAACGTGGCGTGAGTCGAGTCGTGATAATTGTTGTGTATGGGTTGATGATGGTGTGGCACTTCGTATCCCGGCATTGGCAGCGGTAGAGGATACTGAAAAAGTATTCTCTCCGGCTTGCGAGAATGCGTGTTATGAGAGTTGTGCTGTGAAAATGATAGTTCGCTAGATTAGCTGTCATAACCTCCTAACGTGTCTGGTAGGGAACATTAAGAAAAAAGTACTCCCCTTGTCAATAAGACGCTTCAAATCTACATCACTTAATGTCAGGCCTCGAAAAAGTAACCCTTTGCACCAGTTTGACTTAAAACAATTTTAGCGCAGTTTTGAATATTTGAAAATATCATATAACGCACCTCCTGCCGCTGAGCGCTTTTCCCACGTCGATTAAGATTCCGATGGCGGCGATGCTGATCATGTTCTTGATGATGATGGTGATGATGCTCATGGTTGTTGGGATAGTGATGATCGGGAGTCTGCGTCTCTTCGCTCCTCCTCGAAATGTGCTCGGAGAAGTCGTCGGGGTTCGGCAGATTGTTCCAGTGCTCAAAGCCTTCGTCGACGTTGGCGTACTTGATTGGCGACTTGGAGCGGGACTTGGAGCGATGCTTTGTCTTCGCTAGCTTCTTGAGCAGGTTTTCCATTGCTAGTACAATAATTGGTATTACTATGTGAGTGAACATATTTATATGGACAGCCGATGAATGCTGTCTTAATAATCGCTTTGCTGCGCCGGCTCCTAATTGCAGATATCGTTAGCTAGAGTCACGCTTGTTCAGAGCTGTGACCTATTCTATTATTTGGTCAGTAATCAGTATACTATAAATTAAGAGTCAGCTTTGCACGACAAAGATATCAATGTTTTTATCTTAACTACTAAATTTAGATACAAAGTCAAAAAACAATTGCAATCTTGCACTTAACTCGAGAGTTATGCATAAAAATATCTCTGAAAGTGTGACTTTAGCCGAAGCACGCGCAACGAAAGCGGCCTAACGTGCATCTCCTACCAATGCAAAATATTCAAAGTGGTACAACAAAGTCTGTAAGTAGGCGTAGACTGCAGCGGAGATAAAATATCGAGAGAACCAACTCCTTGAATTATGATATCTGGCTGAGCTGTACAACCTCAAAGACGCGCCTATCTGGTTCTCCATCAACAATAGAAGTAAGCGACTTTAACCTAATCGTCCCTCTCCTCTGCTCCCGAAACACCGAGCGAAGGAAATAGGAGCGTTGAGTAGGTACAAAGCAGTAGACACAAGCTTTATGTTGCTGGCACGTGTTGCAGTAAAAGAATCTCCACAATTCTGTTAAACTTTGAACTAACTTCCTGCGGAAGGGCGCACTCGTATCAAGAGAGACTAGGATATCATCGCCACGTTTCGGTGTTAGCGAACAAATTTACGCGCATAACAGCAGCACGAGTGGTTTGAAGCTGTGGTCGGCTGAGGCGGAGTGAAGTGGCGGTGGGTTGGAGTCCGACAAAGACTAAGTGAATGTATGTCGGACGGGCCGCTGCGGGGAAGTGCTACCGAAACGATGGGGCCTGCGTCACTCAGTAACACTGATGAATGATGCGTAACGCTTCCTGTTCTTTCGTGTCATCATCAGCTACTTCAGGACGGTCGCCCGACGTACGACTGCCCCCTCTTCTCTCCGCTATCTTTACCTTGCTTCTTTTCTTTAGTCGGGTCAGCTGCCAAGTCATCAGAAGGCGTCATAAGCTGACGAGCAGCGACGCTCACGGACTGGCGAAAAGTTCCCTTCCAAAACGCCTGAGCTATAAAAATTTAATCCATACAGCCCCCGCTATGTGCCATTTACTTTCTATTAAGGACAATATCTATACCAAACGGGACACTTTTCAATTTAATGAAGATATGAAGATATTTTTCACATTGATTTGACTTGAAAAATATCCTGTTTAATTCGGAAAACGTCCTCTTTGAATATGAAATGCACCCTTATTAAAGTGTTACTGGATAATGTTTTGTTTCAAACTACACAACAAAATTAAGTATAGCTAGACAACCATGGGTGAACGAAAATGTTCCGTAAAAGTTCGATATATGACAGAGTGTTAGGCGATTAGTCTCATCCTGCACGTCAGTATAATTGATGTAATGCTAGTCATAGCTCGAATTCATATTGTTAAGCAAGGACTGCGAGGTGAGCCAGACTTTGACGTGGTCAAACAATTCAGTCAAAGCGGGCTACTTACTAAACTCCGGCTGGCCTCAGTCAGCTTACCAACACTGCTTAAAAATAAAGCTGTCCGCAGAGACGTGCTCTTTCCTCTGAAAGCATCGGCAACTATAGCTGAAAATTCTTCAGGGTTGCAAAACAGATTTGTGATAAAGTGACGAGAATCAAGGCCTGTTTGCAGTGCATGAAAGGAGTTTGAGCGGTTGAAGTAAGGGAACAGTACAATTACAAAAAATGCTTTGGACGCACTGCACAGTCCCCTCACTGTAAACGAAGCTATCCATTAGTTGTTCAGTTGTCCAAAAAAGTATATGCTTTAACCAAATGATAAGAGAAATCTATCAAAACTTTATCAGAACTAAAAACTGAAGCATCTCCCAATCGCAACGAATAGCTAAACTCAGGAAGTTCAAACCTCACAACTAAATAAAGGCAGAACAGCCAACCAAGCTGTGAACATAGCTGCTGGCAATCATTTTCCAC
>NIUQ01004936.1:0-12140 GCA_002796945.1 Plectus sambesii
GTTATTCTCGGAATTGCAGTTGTCCTTATTGCTGCAAAAGTTGGCGACCGACAGTTTCGACGACGAATTCGCCAATATTCCCATGAAGCGCGTCTCTGCCGGAGTGTCGACGAGTCAGAAGCAGGATAATTTAAAGCGCAACCGATTACGCAATATTCTTCCTTATGAAGACACTCGCGTCATGCTCCGGCCGCATAAACACAACCCTGTCGGCTACATCAACGCCTCCAACATTCAGGTTCGCTTCACGTTTCCATTTTTCTCTTTATTCTCTTTATTCACGCGTAGCTTTGTTAGATACAAAAATGTATTGCGCCTTTCGTTGTATGCTTTGTATGTGTAGCAACGAAAAGTTTTGTTGCGCACAATAGATGTATAGGCTCTGGAGCATTGGAAAAGGTTAACGATTGCGATGCCGATTCTGTAATCTTGAGCATTGGTATCAGAATCGTGTAAGAGAGAATCGCTACCTTGAAAACAGAAATGAAAGTCATTTTAATAGGAATGGGAATCGAAGGAAACGTTACACTTCTGCATAAAGACTGAAATAGTATAGATAAATCTAACATGATGATCGCTTCAGATTCCGGTGGGCAACGCTCTGCTCAAATACGTAGCCACCCAGGCGCCGATGCGGGAGACTCTCGTCGATTATTGGCAAATGATCTGGGAGACCGGCGCTCAGCTCATCGTCATGCTCTGCGAAGCACAGGTTCGTTCTACATTCTCGATTTCCTTGAAAGTTTATTCCGGATTTTTTTCTGAATTTTCTTGCAGCTTGTTTAATATTTTCTTGGAATTTGCTCAGCATTTTCTTGCAGCTTGTTCACTATTTTCTTTAAATTTTCTTGCAGCTTGTTTAGTATTTTCTTGGAATTTGCTCATCGTTTCTTTGCACTTTGCTATCGCGATGTCTGGGCTCGCCTTTTTTCCAAGAACGCGCGTCTATTCCAGTGCTTGTTCTCGCCTTGCGCATATACCTTTTTCTCTCAAATAAACCCTGCACGCGGCAGCCGTCGAATGAAAGAACACCGCGGGTTTATTTGACAAAATGCGCCGTCTCGCTAGTCGTCATCGAATTGTCATTGTGCCTGTCAATGTCGCTGTCAATTTCATCATCATCTCTGACTCACTGTGCGAATGTTTACAGGATACAAAGACGAGCACGATCCCAGTTTATTGGCCGACAAAGGCGTCGAAAGGGAAGCTGAAGGTGGGAGAGTACTCGGTGTCGCTGGTGTCGACGACGACGAGCAGGCATCAGACGACGACGATTTTGACGCTCAAGTTCTCGCCGAGCGGCGAGCGACGCACCGTGTACCACTTGCAGTACCTCGACTGGCCCAGCGGTGGCACGCCCCTCCGTCAAGATGCCTTCCTAGGTTCGTTCGTTTACTTTCCACACTCTTTAGTTACTCTTTATCCACTCTACTTCTACAGGGCGTGGGAAAGTCCCGGCAGTCGTTCTGCAGACGGCTTTTCGGGTTTCTTTGCAAGCTTTTTATGCGACTGTTACACACTATTTTAGGACAGAGACTAAAAAGACTAACAAAACGGCGTGTAACAGTCGGGAAAAAAGTTTGAAAAGAAATCCGAAAAAGACGTCTGAAAAATGATTGCCACGACTTTTCTGACACCCTGTAGTCACTCTTTTGCTACTCTTTATTGACTCTACAGGGTGTCAGAAAAGTCGTGGCAGTCATTTTTAGACGGCTTTTTTGGGTTTCTTTCCTAACTTTTTTGAAAACTCTTTTAATAACATTCTGTTCGTCATTTCATTCTTTACCGTAATATCATATCGAAAAGACGAACAATAAAGTGTATAGCAGTCGTAGAACAAGTTTGAAAGAAACTCGAAAAAGCCGTCTGAAAAATGACTGCCAGGACTCTTCTGCCACCCTGTAGTCAGTCATTCTTCAGCCACTCTTGAACCACTCTGCTTCTATTATCATCTGCTTTTTCTTCAGGCTTCCTCGACGCCGTCAGCAGCGTTAAGCGCCACTTGGACAACGAGCGTCAACATGAAGAAACGGAGGCCGCCCGCATCGTCAGCAATGCGCAAGGTCAACAGCAGCCGCAGAACAAGTCGCGTAGTCGCAGTACTAGTCGAGTAAGCGAACGCTTTGTTTAAGTGATTTAAGGGAGCTTCTATTGTTCCCTCACGCCTGCGGATTAATCGCTGTATTGTGTTGAATGGGGATGTAGCATGAAGTAGGAAGTATGGAATATGATAAAGTAGGAAGTGTGAAGCTGCTTATACAGTAGAAGCCGGTTATGATGGAATTTCGCATTATCATGCATTCTCTTACGTCCGGTTTTACTGTATATGCTATTTGCAATCCGAATTGATCGCTTTTTTCACTTGTCATGCGCAGCTAACGATAATTTGTGCTGCATTCCCCATCATTATAAGGAACAGTGTCCCCTTTAAGAAGTTGCAGCTGTCAGACGTTGTGACAACGATTAAAATGAAAAAACTTCTTAAATAAAGTGACGCATAGTAAAGAACGCTGAAATATATAAAATAGGATACAAATATGCGTTGTTATCAAAATATTTTCGAGCGTCTTAACTGTAAAAAACTGCTCACGACACATTTCCCACGACTGGAGGCAGAGTTCCGCTTTCCCATCCCATCGAATGCAGAAAAAAGCATCGAATGGGAACCAGTCGTCCCTGATGGCATTTGTTTGCGAGCAAGAGGCTTAGCCCCCCTCCCCCTCCCGTGCGCGCTCCCAATTCCCTCTATTGATGCGCTGTGTGACGTCGAGCGAACGTTTTATTCGTTTTCAGGCTAATCTGACCGACGTGACTAACCGTCACCGTTCCCAGTCGATGGACGGGGGTTCGTGGCGGCGCCGATTCGCCCTCTACACTTCTCAGCATGCACCCACGCCATCCACGCAGTCGGACGCTTCCGAATGGTCGAACGCCACGTCGACTACTTCAGAAACTCCGCCAACCGTCGTGCACTGCGTGTCCGGAACCAGCGAGACTGGTGTCTACATTCTCGTCGAGCTCATGATCTACTGCTTGGAACACAACAGGGTATGCGCATTATCGCAGTTACACCGCATTTCAGCATAATTCGTCACTTTTGCATTATTTTTCGCAGCCTTCGGGTAATTACTCGGAATATGTATTATTTTGAAAATACAGTGGAATTCGTTTATCCCGGTCATCGGAGACCGAGAAGTTTTGACCGGTATAACCGAAACCGCCATTAACGAATTCCACTGTATGAATTTGGGAAACAAGTCTAAGCATAAGCACATGAAAGTAAACAATAAGCACAAGCACTCGAAAGGAAACAGTAAACATAATATGATTACTTTTCAGAACGTCGACATCCCGCGCGCCCTTGGCATGTTGCGTCAGCAACGCATGGGCTTGGTGAAGACAGTGGAGCAGTATAAGTTCGTTTACTCCGTCTTGGCCAANGCCAACTATTTGCAAAAGTCACGGTTAATCTGAGTCTCTCGTGATGATTGTTCGTATCTGCGTGAAATATCCGCCGTTTTCGTATGGCGTACTTTGAGTTGGTCATGTTTTACCACTTGGTTGTGCATTTATTAAGGGAGAACTGCGGTCAGCGCTAGGAAAGTACCGTAATTTGGTGTTAGCTGCGTATGACAAGTCAGTTGCGAATCTTTTTTGCATTTTAGTTAATTTATCGCTGATCACCTTTGTCATACATTGCTAAGAACAAATAGCGATACAAGTAGAAGTGACCCCAGTCGCCTTTAACTGACGACTTAAAGTACGCGGTGCGAAAACGATCCAACGCCCGCTTGTCTTGCTTCTCCTACTATTATTAGCGAAATCGCCGAGTTTTCTCCTTTTCGCCTTGCTGCGCTATTTCCATATTCCTCTCTACGCCTTGTGATCAATCAGGTTGTTTCTGATGGTTCCGACGTCTTACACTTGGTGCCTGGGACATACAGCCCTCCTATCGTAAACCTTCCTCGACCAGTGCTAAATGCAGCGAGTGATTCTAATGTTCTTGTCCTTGACCTAATTGTGAACGCTCACATTTAGTTGCAAGAAAATGCAACACATTAATTAGAAAGTAAACCTTCGATAGAGGTTCATTATTAAATAAGAAAATCATTTATAAAAAACAGATAAAACAGAAGATAAAAGAGCAGTACAATCAATGCATTGTAATCATCACTTGCTGCATTTAACACTAATCAGGAAATGTTTTTTGTTGGTGGGGATCGAGTTCCGGCGCGCTTACACTTTTCACTTGGCTCGTTCGATCGTGCCGGCCTTTGTTGGATTTCGAATCGTCACAGTTGTGAGGTGCTTTAATTCTAACTGACTCCATTCATTCATAATTTTATACAGATGATCGTCAGAAAGTTGTACACAAAATCTTATGTCGAAAAATTGTTGCGCGTTTGTC
The DNA here is from genome assembly GCA_002796945.1 of Plectus sambesii. NCBI lineage: Eukaryota > Metazoa > Nematoda > Chromadorea > Plectida > Plectidae > Plectus > Plectus sambesii. The sequence goes on from NIUQ01004936.1 coordinate 4,409, forward strand.
CGTTCTGCCTTGTCGGACTGAATGTTTTTGCACTTGTTGATGCCTTCTAAGCGCGGCGTGCTTATATGGTCGAGTGGTGCTCGTTTTTATACGAAGTCCGCTTCCACTACGTTGCGTTGTATCTCTTGTTTAGTCCTTTTTATGTGTAATGATCGCTGCGTAGAATAAATCGATTCGATATGGTGCTCGTGAGGGCAGTCGTCCCTCGCATATTGGCAAATGTTCACAGTAACAAGGCAAACGCTTACATCTACCACAGTTGCACTTTGTTCGACCGACCGTTTGTATTCGTGTCAAGAATCGTTCTTGTCTATATTCGCACTTACGGCTTAGGCTGTGATATTTGACCTGTAATTTAATCCCAAGTTGTTCATAAGTTATGCAGTACCTTTATTTTGAAGCACAGCGCTCAGTATCGTTACAAATTTGCTAACTTTAGGAAGCGATTATGTTATCGGCCCATTATTATGATACATACCACAACAGCAGATGGCAAAACGTTGCACTTTATCGGGTTCCAAAATTTGTGAAACCCAAATGTTATCAGACTAATGAGATAACAGCTGACCAAAAAACGATACAAACTTCCCAACAGTCTATTCAGGCAATAATTATCAGTCGACGATGTTGGGCATGTTCGGATGGAGTGCGGCGGCCGCCGTTACGGGCGTGGCGATCTACGCCAATCTGCCCACGAGAATGACTTTGGGCGCCATCTTGCCGACCCTCAGCTACTTGGCCGATGCGCCATTGAAGAAAATGGACAACGAACAATCTGTTCTCACTGCTACTCCCATTAAGGTTTTATTTTTGTTACTTTTTACTTTCGCGCTCCTCACCGCATTTGGCATCAACGTTTTTGAACAGTTCTCGAGAAGAACCTCAAAGTTCACAGAATAAGCCACTCTACGCAGCTCATGTGATTAAAGCTTTTGAAAGTTGTAACAGATTTCTTATACATCTGTACAAGCACAACTGATGGCGATTTGGGGTTCCCTATCATGATAAGTTGGTCTCACTTTCTCATATCACTACTGTCCACCTAGCAGTATTTGTAAGCTGTTCACCTCCTCTAAATCTCAATCTGCGTTTGTCACGCCGCTCTCTAAACATTTTAATGCTTCATTTCTTACTTTTCCGTTCACAATTTTTAATCATTTCCATCTTAGGCCTCAGAACTTTGGAAAGGACAGCCCACTTTGGTTATGGCCGTACGTCGACCCGGATGTCTGCTATGTCGAGAGGTAACACGGATCCTTTTTTGCTGGATTTTCTCGAAAATACACGACTACAGTTATTCTGTTTCCAAGAAGCTCTAGAACGCTTAATAATTATGTTCCAGCGCACTTGATATGACGCATTAAAGCATTGTGTCTATTTTCACAAGATATTTGCTGTTTCTAAAATTATTTGTAGGAAAAGAGACTAAGCATTCGTATTTCAAGACAATTTCGTGATACAGACCATGAATGGTTTGATCTTTTCTCTCTTAGGAAGCGGCGGCGTTATCGGCATTAAAACCAGAACTGGACAAAGCCGGTATTCGTCTCTGCGGCGTCGTGCATGAAACTCGCGGCGTCGACAAGTTCAAGCCATACTTCCAAGGCGACCTCTACTACGATGTCGAAGTAAGTACAGTGGAAATTTTATCGATAAATGAAGTACCGGTAGATTTAGACCGCTATAAGCAATTACCATTATAAGCAGTTTTTGCCCTGTATAAAACATTGGAGGCCGAAAATTAGGGACAGACCAAACCTAGCCCATATAAGCAATTCGCAATGATAAAAGATACTGCCATAAGCGTTTTCAACTATTCAACTATACTGATGTTTGTCTTTTCAGCGCCGATTTTACGGACCGAACGAGCGCTGGATGCCAGTGTGGATGGGATTCTTGCGTCTTGGAACATATCTGAATGTGTACCGTGCGAAGCAAAAGGGCTTCGAAGGTAACCTCAAGGGAGAAGGTCGACTGCTGGGAGGTACGCTATTCTTTCTTGTTTTGATCGTGTTTATACTTCAAATAACAATTCACAGAAAAAGATGGTAAGATTGTAAACTTATGTGGGTTACGATTGATTAAATTTATACTTTTGAATCACATGTGTTATTTTCGCTTTCTTCCCTGCATCGCTTTAACGTAAGGGTTTTTTATGATGATAAATATTAGTAATAATGTTGATAATCATAATAAAGGTATATATGGAATAACAAATGTGATGTCGTGTTATGCTGGACTTAAGGAATGCGAATAATATGAGTTATTCAGCATATTGACGAAGAAAAAACGAATATAATTTACAGGCGTGTACCTGATCAACAACGATAAGATTGTCTGGGAGCATCTGGAGAGCGAGTGGGGTGATACGACCACCGCCGACGAAGTGCGGGAAGCTGTGCGCAAATTGCAGTAACCTTCAGGACGCTTTTTCAAGACACCAATCCTATTTTGGCTGCAATATTTGCGGGTGGCTGATTGCTGGTATTGTTCAATTGTAGTGTCATAGATTTGAGCTTAGCTACGTTTGTTCAGTTGATTAAACAAGCAATTTAGTTCAAATTTGGTCGATTTGAATTTTTATTATTTTTCTTCTTACCTAATCCATTGTACCGAGTCTTCCTAGAATACAGTAGTAGAGAGCGTTTTAATGGATATGCGATCGATGCATTAATTATTGATCAACTGATTTGTATATGTGATTGAGGATTTTTCATGTCCATCGTTCTTGCGATCGAAGGACATAACAACGAATGCGCGTTCATTGACGACATTTGTACAATTCTTATTAGACACGAATGAAATCGATGATGCGATGCAAAGTGAAAACAACACAGCCAACAAACAAAACAGACACCACTCAAAGAAACCCGGCGGGTTCGACTTTCGTCCGTTTCGCAGTCGGCTGAGTGTCATCAGTATTAGCACGCTTGAGATTGTTCTTAGAGGCGGCAGGGGGAGCGGCATTCGAGCCAAGCTGACTGGCAGTTTCGGACTTTGAATCATCGGGAAGATTGAGATGGTCAGTCTTGAGGTGGTCAGCGGCGGGTGGAGGAAACTTTTCAGTGAGCATAGCGAGGAGGCGGTCGACCCGAGTGCGCTGGAAGAGACTGCTCCGAACTTCTTCCGGCTTCTTCTCCACTTCCGTCTCCGTTTCCGTCTTCTTTTTCTTCCCCTCCTTCTTGAATTCCCAGTAGTAACCCTTTGCCACGTTGAACCGCGCGCATTCTCGCGCCGCAGTAAAGGCTTCCTTTAGCGGGTGCAACACCCCCAGCAAACGCGACTGCACTAATGAGTACAGGTCTGGCGCTTGGTAGATCGTCCCGTTCACCACGTAGTAGTACGTTATCGGCGTCACTAAAGAGCGATCATTACATGCTTTTGTTCACATCGATATTAGGCACCGACACCGGCCATCATAATTAATTCTTGATTAATTCTCAAATTTTCTTCATCAATAACAGAAAATCTGTCTCCTTGCGATTTTATTTGCTATAGCTCACTTAAAGTGGCGTTCTACGGTTTCTCCTTTGGATCTTTGTTACTGACTAAAATATTTTGACGATAAACGCCCAACAAATCGAAAAATAACCAATTTTGGAGCAATTTCTCTGATTCAGTCATCATTTAAATGCGAACTGATGAAAAAATTTAGTATTCGCTCGAACTGAATATAACAAGTGGTCCCGTGGTGTAATGGTTAGCACTTTGGACTTTGAATCCAGCGATCCGAGTTCAAGTCTCGGCGGGACCTAACATCTTTTTGCGCTCTCGAACAAGAGTATTTTGAATCGATATTACCGAAGCAATCATGACTCTCCTCTCTACATAGCCGCATTTAGCGTCGTTATAACTCATTACAAACGCTTAAGACTGGCAAATCCTCGACATCCCCAAAAACTACTTACCCTGAGACAGGCTCAGTCGTTGCTGTTTCAGGATAACAAACAGCGGAGGTTGATCATGCACCAAAATAAACTGAATTCCAGGCATCCCTCTGAAAGTGGATAGTTTTACGGCTGAGTCGCCGACAAGGAGAGGACGCGTTACTTACGCGAGACATTCGATGAGGGGTCGGTTGATGTTCTGCATTCGTATCTGCTGATTGCACGAGCCGGTGTCGTAGAAGGGGTTGGCGGGATCGCAAAAGTAGTCGAGAACGTTATCGGCGGACAGCATGTTCGCCGGCCAAGTCGCATTTTTAAAGTTTGTGTGCAACATTACTTGCCGGCTTTGTACAGACGAGCCGAGAAACCCTGCAATCGCCTTCGGTAACTAACGCTCGCTAACACCCCGTGTGATTATATGGATGGGGGATGTGTAGTGAGAACACATCTAATTGCAAACGTGGAGGACGTCCAACTGGTTTACCATAATTCATTATCCCAACCAGCGGAATAATAACAGAATAAGCCGATTACAGCACGGAGACTGGGACGAGCGATGCTGTCCCCGCCCCATATTAATCTCCGCAGAATAACAAGCGGCGGTTATCCTTCATAGTTCTATGAAAAGAGGAAAGCAAATGTCATGTAAAGAAGCGAATCTTAGTTTAAATCTTCATGAAGAGTGAAAAAAGAATGCAACCTCCAGGTGGAGCCTGCGCTCCAGCAATTCCTCGAACGCCCATTTGTTGCTGCATCATAATTAGAATGGATCAGCCAAAGGAAAAGCTGGCAAACACCTCCTTAAATCCAAATTCAAGCTAATTCCTTCATTATGGCTTATTTCGAGACTTCGTTTCCATGTGCTCGACTTTGTAAAATACTACCGTATATTAGAATAATGTGCAACTTGATAACGTATTTTGAAATGGATGCCCGCGATTTCAAACCGCTTATGTGAGTGCGCGGCAGAGACTTAATTTTCCCTGACGGCCACTAGTACTTTACCAATTTTAGCAATTAATGTGAAGAGATTAGTACTAATTTCACCTGAGAGACATCCGTCGCTACCTTTTCTGAGTTTTAATCGCGTTTAATTGAAGAATCGTCTCCAGGCACTTACGGCTGACGGAAATCTACGCGATGGCTTGACGGAAATCTACGCGATGGCTTGACGAGAGATGTCGATGGACGCTCGTCCCTCCTGTTGAACGGTACGATTTGTTATTTTCGCAATTCTTTGCGAATTGCTAAATTTGATCTTCCATTGAGACTATTTTCTCAAAAATTGCAAATGCTGACCAGCATTGAAGTACGCATTGACATTCGAGTTGCGCTAATCTGTTTGACTTACGCTTCCTGCTGAAGTTACTCGATTACCGTAAAGATTAGAATTGCAAAGACTTAAAGCTTGGTGATCTATGAATAACGATTGTCGATGTCATAGATCAGCAGGCTGCTTGTTAAAACAACGATTGACAACGATGACTCCAGAAATGTTTGCAACAATTTAAGGGATAACTGATTCCGTGCATAGCGTCAAATCGTGCTCACTGCCTTTACCTGATTTAATGTTATTTTATTATCTTTTCTGCGTGTCGTGGAAAAAATATTATCCTCTCTCGCAAATGTTCCCTTCCACCGAGGAGTATCAGTCAGACTTTTTTGATGCGCGCAAGTGCCGATGTTTAGTACCGCGGATGTAAACCGCTGCCTCTTTTAAATACAATATGCAATATTAAAACTACCGACCAGCAAAGAAAGCGCTAAAGCTGCAGATTATTTGTTATTTTAAGATAAATATCTGACGCGACTTTATTAACAAGTAGCAGCATGTACATATTGGTAACAGTTTTTTTGAGAAAAACTGTAAAAATTGTATAGTCTACTGTAATATTTATGGCGGTACACTATTGACGCTTTCAATGGGCTGCGAATGTGGATTGCGGCTATGATCAGGTTGTGCGACCTCATAAGCCGGCGGCGGGTCATCTTCGACAGTGCAAACAGGGTACATGCTGTTAGCGACTTCGTATGATGGAGGAGGTGGAAAGATGATGTTGGATGACTCGTGTGAGTAAAATACTGGTGCTGCAATGGGGGCACTCGTCTTTTAAATTCTGGCCAACTGCACGCTTACAATTTGTTGACTCGTGATGGCGATTCAGTCTCCTTGTGATTCGCTTGTAGTACTTGTTTCGCCACACGAAGACGCACGAGGGAACCGATACAGCGAGAAGGAAGAGTATTATGAGCACCGATGCTACGAGTGTGTAGTCACCTGAATCAATACAGTCGCTTGTAACAGTCCCGTTTATAATGTTAATTTCCTTTGCGACCAGAACGAGTTGTCCCCAACCCACCTTATGTGACTGAACAGAGCTTCCGTAAATTTGACTCTTCTTTCTAAGCAATTTGAAAAAAAATAGAGCGCTTTATTTGGTCATACTCGGTACGTTCTATACGTAGCGGATAACTTATAAAACAATCAGATTGGGTGGTTATCGTTATTAATGATTTCCATTTTAATTGTATTGCTAATTTAGGACATACGAGGAGTGGACTGTGCCGTCGCCGAAAATCCATAAGTACCATTGGTCGTAAAGTTGCCGCTTTGAAAATGCATAGTTATTTGGAACGCTTTTAGTTGGCCGCATGAATTGCCTGTACATCTGAAAAGTAAACGCGTCCAACAGCATGCGATCATATTTTATACAAAGATGATCATGACGTCATCGCTTTGAATTAATCTAACTCTGTCAACCAGCTGAAATAGCAGCCTTAACTAACATAATATTAGGAGGCCATGTGACCACTCAATATTTTCTTAAAACGTTAAAAACGTTTAATATCAGAGTTAAACATACGTTTTGTCCGGTGGGACATATCTGATTGCGCTAGCTCCATAGTAAACCTTTAAAACATCATTCGGTGCCAAGTCAAAATGCTCAAAATTGACCAGTACTTCCGAGTCCATAAATGCCATCAGTGTTAGCATAAAATCACAACTAGGAGGATATGTGTTGGGATAAGATGGCGAAGTAATTTTTACTTCTTCTTTGTAAACTTGAAGATCCATAGACGAGCAATCAGAAGAAGTCTCCATCAGGCCGGCATCAATAATAGAAGATAGTATTAGGTATAAGCAATATGCTTGGTAATTTTTGCTGCTTACAAAGGCAAACAGCATGACACTAATGGCGTTAACTGGTCATTTATTTTAGTTTGGGGGAACTAAACCTCGTACAATGCACATGCAGTGCGCAAAAGTTGAAAGCATGAGCGTTAAGCTACGAGTATGATAAGGTTATAGCGTTGATATACGTCATGACTGCACAAACTTCAAATCCATTGTTCACATGAACGCTCAGTACCAAAATGAACCGGAAAATATATGATATATCAACTACATTTCTCGAGATCGCTATTAAACTTTCAATTGTGCTTCTGTTTGCGGCCAGAAAGTATGGATGCGTCGGTTGAGCAATCAGTCGATATGGCTCAGTTGGAGGGTGATCACAGCAATCTTAGGATTACCTCGGTCGTTCACGTGAAGTTCTTGTATCTCTCCCTAACAGCATATCACTGTAACGCATTTCGAACGGGCGAATGGTTGACAGCTGTTCATCGGGGTGGGCGCTATGTAATTGATTGTTGTTACAATCCTTTGATCTAAGAGTCAACGATGCGTAGCAATTAAACGCTAGAGATGGGTATGGAGTATCACTGAGATAAATCTAATGGATCTGTGCATCTCTCACTGAGCCATGCCGAAAGCGATTAATTGTAATATCGCCGCATCTCTTCAAGAAACCAGTTTAGCGAAGGAGGAATGTTATCCGAGGCAG
>NIUQ01004937.1:0-12121 GCA_002796945.1 Plectus sambesii
CCAAAAAATCAGCTCACCATCTCAGTTCTCCGCTCTAAAGTGACACTCCAAAGTCGCCTCCGATTTAAGGCCCTTTTTTCGCACATTTTGGGGTCCCGCAACGACAGTTTGTAAAGGAGGCGGTCCAAACTCCGCCAATCGGAAGCCATGTGTCAGGACATGCTCTGGTTATAATTTGGGCCGAAAGCGTCACCCCGTTCAAAAGGTACGTCGCCTGTTTTCTTTTATTGAATCACCCTGTACAAAGAAAAAAGGTTGCTCATTCATATTTACATCACTTTTCTCCTCCTTTTTGTAGATTATTGTTTAATGTTACTATGCAGGCTGTTATGATGATCTTGAAAATATCTCAGGCAAAGATGATTTTGTATTGAATAAAGGCTTTACCGAAAAGTTTCGGTTGGTATTACTGGTATTTTCTTCAGAATAGTGTACCTGATAGACGCTTGAGATGCACGCTGTACGATAACGCGTAGTGGTTGGCTGTAACACGCCAGTCTGCACTGCGTGAAAATTTTGCTGCTAGGTATTTTGTCAGCCCACGCACTAGAGTAAACATGGGTGATTCAGAGGCTAGGCTGAAATGTATGATAAAAGAAAAACACAGGGAACAGGAATTCGTATCTTCTGCTTACGAAGGGAAAATGTGTAAAACAATTCAGACCGTCCCCATTTCATCGTGTTTGGCTGTTTGTAAACGTCAGGTGAAAATAAATTTTGGCTGCACAAAAAAATAATTTTTCATTGTGAAATAACGTTTTCGAATTTCAAACTATGCCTTTTGTGAGATCAATTTTCCGATTATAATTTCGAATTAAAAAATACCGACAGCGCTTTTTGACGAAGTAAATTATGCTTAAGATTGCTGCGTGTTGTTGGATTAGCTTAAAGCTCTACCGCACTAACGAGCACCGATACTTTTATTCACTATAATGAGTTATTCGCCTTACTAATGTGCCGGCGGTGGTGCGCTTATTGAGGTTCTGAGCGAAGAGTATATTTCAGTCTATGTATTGCATTGAGTTCGAGTTTTAGTTCTTTATGAGCGACAAAACATCAATTGGGGCATTCATCCATTTTCCCTTCGTTTAATCGCTCACGAAGCTGTAAAAATCGTATTCAAGACTATACAGCAAATACACAGGCTGGAATAAGTTAGCCTCAGAGAACCGTAAAAAACACACAGTGCAGAGATGTGAGTTATAAATAAAGCTGAAAAGTAGTCATAGTGAATGAGGACGTCGGCAACTGCAAACAGAAAGCGAATTTTTTGGTCGAGTGAGGGTTAATAGCGAAGAGCTGAGGTCAGACTTCCGTTTACCTCTTATACACCGATTGCCGCGCTTCATTTAATGACGTTGACGCTTTTCCAAATGCTGCTCATTATTTTACGCGGTTAATAGCTAATTTTAACTCGATGTGGCAACATTGTTGAATAAAGCGCAGCAAAACTTTTATTGCGTAACACCTTTATGTAAGTAGATGCGTCATTCGTAATAACATTATTTTACGTTTTATGACAGGCAACTTGTCTGAAAACAACAGTCTGTAATATTAGTGCCACAGCCAATCTCATTATATAATATAAACAGCGCTAAATTATGAGACCTCGATATTATTTGTCACTATGTTTTGGTCTTGATATTTGGGCCACAGATCGATCAAAGTTCGCTGCCGATCTTACACTGGCGAGGAATTAAATAACAGAACGACTTTCATCCATTTTCTAATCTCGAAAAAAAATTCTTTCGACATTTTGTTTACTCAATGTTATGTACGGAAGTGATGAGTTCAAGAGAGAAATCGAGAATTTTAACCTAAGTAAGCTCTTGAAATTGCGATCTCTTACGCTTAGCAGAGCAGTTCTTCAATTTTTCGAAAGAGAAGCAATTAATTTGCTTTTGAAATGCGCCTACATTATCAAACGAAAGGTTAACCACGCAATTTTTGGCACTATGAAATTTCTTGCCGGACAACCCCTCAGTGGTTTTTCATTCAAAATTCGAGATCAGCGCAGATTCTAAGTATCTATGAAATTAAGGTTCGGAATGAAACGCGATATTTCCGCAAGCAGCGGTTTAATTTCGATTGGATTTGAATCAGGCTAGCCCATTAAATACACGAACACTTGCACCACTACACAACAGCCTCATAATAATATTAATGTGCATCAATGCAGCCTAATAACAGCCTCAATACCGTTGACTACACGAAATGTGATTCAAGAAGCGAATCGTCCTCAGGTGTTCACATGTTCACATAGTTTCCTTTTAGAAACTTGCTGGCTCATTCCTATTTACTTTCTTCAACTGTTTACCAGAGAGAAGGAAAATCTTGAGCTAATATTGATAGAAGTTGTTCAAATTCTTGATCTCCGTGGCATGCAGCTACAGCGCATCGCACTGCGACAAGAAAATGCGAGGACGATGCAGAAATCATGGAACAAAAATGTTGAAACAATTTAGAGGAGAAAAGTGCTGAAAGCCAAAAAAATAACAGTTGATCAATTAGCATTTTCTACCCGCGGTGCTTTGCTCTGCAACTGCGTGCCATTGAGATCAAGATTTTGAGCAAGCCAGAACAATGTTAGTTGTTGATATTTCATTCCCTTTCTGGCAAACAGTTGAGAAAAGTAAACAGGAACGAGTCGGTATTTCCAAAGGAGACCTTTGGCTTTTTACTCAAACCATAGATCTTGCGCCAATCCAGCAGGCTCTGTTTGGTAAATTTAGATTTGATCGCCGATTGAAGTTGTGCGAGTCTCAAGGGGAAAGCAGGTGTGCGAATAAATAAGTGACCGTAATCAGGCGCGTGTTTTCGCATCTTTTCACGTGCGCGCGGCTGTAAGAGGCAGCCGCCGTGCGCAGATGCGGCGGGTGGCACGACTGTCTGGTTGTGCACCGCCTCGACGACGTCGCATCTTTTTCATATGACTGGGATGTCTGGTGCTGCTCGCTCGGTCGGAGCCTGGCGGTGTCTAGTCTGGCGGCCTTTGCTAGATTTCCTGACTCATATGCCGATTAAAGTCCGCCTCCCGCTTCAAGCGTACACTGTTGTTGCGTGGCAAATTAGACTAAGAACGAGACAAACTGGTTTTTCTGCTGATATCTTCATTAGAACCAGCAGGTTATGACCCGCGGAACACTGGCGAACTTGACCCCGTGGCCATTGTGTTCTCGGGCGATAATTATTGCATCCGCGCGATAGGCCTCTCGCCGCCATAAGACGTCTGATTGCTTTGCAAGACGCTATCTTGTTCTTTGCATATATATGCGTAATATTGACTAAAGGGTGATTTCGCTCATTCATCTTTTGGAGTGAGCAGTGGAGAAACTGCTATGATGGATGTGTAAAAGGATTACTACTCTTGATTAGTCTCCACCGCGATAGTGACACGGTGATTATGAGATAGTATCTGCGCTGTAACAGATGGTATTCCCGCGTTGCGTGTAAATCGGTGTTGTTACATCGATTAGTATTGTGGTGGTTGTTGCAGCAGACGCTTTTGCAATCTCATACCTTCCTACACAACCCGTACGTACGAGTGGCATTGACTTCGCTGATGTGCTGGGAGACGATGCGAGCGACGCTGCAGCTCGAAGATGGCTCGCAGTTTGTCGGCACGGTCTTTGGCGCCACGAAGAGTGTTGCCGGCGAAATTGGTTCCTATTCTGCCCTCTTTATTCTGATGAATCATTGCAATCGGAGATTTTTCAGTGTTCCAGACAGGGATGGTGGGATACGTGGAGGCGTTGACAGACCCGAGCTATCACAAGCAATTGTTGACGCTGACGTATCCTCTAGTGGGAAATTACGGAGTGCCGGATCCAGAGAAGAAGGATGAAGAGACAGGTCTGAGAGAAGGAGGATTTGAATCGAAGAAGATCTGGGTGTCGGCGCTGATTGTGGACCGGCTGTGTCCCGAGAATGAACACAGCCATTGGTCGGCGCGGCTGTCGCTGCACAACTGGCTGCGAAGCGAGGGCATCATCGGTCTCGCCGGCATCGACACGCGCATGCTCACCAAGAAGATCCGTGAGCAGGGCACTATGACTGCAAGAGTATGTGCCCTTATTAGCCCTTTTTTACCACCTTAGGCTTAGTGAGATCTCTTCGCCTAACGCTTCAAACAACTTAAAGCTGCTAGATATGTGACAAGTCTGCGTGCAAAATTAGCGTATATGCTGTTTTTCTTATTTCAGTTTATTTTACTCACCGTTTTATACTACTGTCAAGTTTTGCTTCCTAAACAGAGGTCGTTTTTGCCGATGTCTGTGTAAACAGTTTGAGATAAGGTTTTTTGTATAAACATAGCAGCGAGTACGCTATGTTTTTAACGGGTCGTAATATCCAGGCTAAATAAGTTAAACGTATTTTATCATTCGTGAATACGGCTCAAGTTCCCTTTAAAGCCAATAAGGGCTCTTCAAAATCCGAACAATTGTTGCTAAAGAAGTCGATCCTGTGTTTAGTAAACATCGCGTACACGTACGCATGTAGACAGGGCGTGAGTAGTGTCGGAGTGTTTGTGTAACATGGCAACGGTAAACAAGATGATCGTGATTGTTTTCAGATAGTGATCGATGGGGACAATGCGGACGCCTTCCCGTTCATCGACATCAACTCGAGTAACCTCGTCGCCGAAGTATCCAGACAGGTTCATCTTCATTAATCATTGTGGCAACCGGTGAATGGCATTGAATCGTCCTTTTAGTCCGAGCATGTCTACAGCAAGAAGAACGCAAAGGGTTCGGTGAGAATTTTGGCAGTCGACTGCGGAATGAAAGACAATCAGATTCGCTGTCTGGTGAATCGCGACGCCACCGTCGTCGTCGTTCCTTTCGACCATCCGATCGACGAGAGAAATGGTGGGACGACGAGAACAAAATTATTGGGTTTTAACAAATGTCGTTTTTTCTGACACGTTGACTCAGAATTGGGAATGTTATTAAAAGAGAGAATGATTAGGTTGCTAATTAAGCTTTCACGGTCTTGTTAAATTTCCCCCGTCGTTAAAGAAAAACGACATTACTTATGTTACAATCCAATATTTAGAATTCGTTTTTATCACAGCAGTTAATCAGTACAGCGCAGTGCACTATCAGACCGAAGCACATACTATCCTACGCACCAGAAAATACCTATTGCATGTAAAGAAAGGTTTGTTTGCAAACACAAAACACGGAAAACATCATAGTACTTTTTTAAAGATAAAAGACAGCTGTGTTGCATGCAGGGCTCTCAAAAATTAGTTATTTATGCAGATTACGATGGACTGTTCCTGTCGAATGGGCCCGGCGACCCGAAAATGTGCGAAGAAACAATCGCTCGACTGAAGAAGATTATTCAGCGGCCCGATGCAAAGCCGATCATGGGCATTTGCCTCGGTCATCAGCTGCTCGCAATCTCTGCTGGATGCAAATCTTACAAACTAAAGTATGTCAGATCTCTTCCCTCATTGCTCTCGCCCCTCGTCGTTGCTCTGCAATTGATTGCTTTATTATATTTTTTAATGATTGCCTACGTTCTTGCAATCGTGGCGAGATTTTAATCGCCCTGAACTTCAGGTACGGTAACCGCGGTCACAATCAGCCGTGCACTCATTTGGACACTGGCCGCTGTTTCATTACATCTCAGAACCACGGTTTCGCCATCGACAATGACGCGATGCCGGCCGGTTGGACGCCGCTGTTCATCAACGAGAACGACAAGACCAACGAGGGTATCGTGCACGACACGAGGCCTTTCTTCAGGTCAGCGGTTTCTTTCAGATCTTATTTTACAGTCAAAATTTACCGATTAGTTACAAGAAATCGTTGAATAAGGCATATTGCATCGAAAGTCGAAAATTTCGAAATAACACTTCTTTCTATCAATTTGCGCACGTAAAATCAAGAATAACTATCATTCTTGATGAAAAATGGTATGCAAGCACCGAAAAAGTGAGCTCATGATCGAATAATTAGGACAATGGTTTTTTTCTTTGCAGCGTTCAGTTCCATCCCGAGCATGCGGCCGGACCGGCCGACATGGAGCGACTTTTCGACGTCTTCATCTCCGCGATCAAGTTGTGCAAGTCTAATTCCAAATTGAAGTAAGTGCCGTTTCGAATGGTCCTCGTGATAAGGAATAACGCGAATGTTCAGTGTTCGACAAATGATTACCAAAGAGCTGACTTACGAGCCGACTCAAGTATACAAACCGCCTGCGCCAAAGAAAGTACTGGTTCTCGGTTCCGGCGGGTTGTCCATTGGCCAAGCGGGAGAGTTTGACTACGCCGGATCTCAGGTAGGCACCATTGAAGGTGGTAGTGTACAGTTTACCTAGCTTTTGACTTTCAGGCGCTCAAAGCGTTGAAAGAGGAGGGCATCAGAACAGTGCTCATCAACCCGAACATTGCGACCGTGCAGACGACCAAGGGATTCGCCGACCGGACCTACTTCCTGCCCGTGACCAAAGAATATGTGAAGCAGGTGAGCTTTTGGAGATTGTAGAGTGGAAATCGGATAAACCCACATATTTTGCAAGCTTTTAGTGCAACTTTTGTATTGAGTCATGACCAGATAAATGCAAAAAATATTCTCAACGGTTCGACGTGCCCTTTACTTTTTCTACTTTACTTACATTGGTGAAGGTGACATTTTGCCAGCAACATGTTCCTCTCACGCGGCATTGCGGTTATAGTTGATCGGAGAGGATCAAATATGATATCTAATGGTTGTAGGTGATCAAGTCGGAGCGACCGGACGGGATCCTGGTCACCTTCGGAGGCCAGACGGCGCTGAACTGCGGCGTGGACATGTACAACGAGAACGTCTTCGAGTCGTTCAACGTGGAAGTGTTGGGCACGCCGATCCAGTCGATCATCCTGACGGAAGACCGGGAGAAGTTTCGGGATGCAATGGAGCAGATCGGGGAGCCGGTGGCACAGTGCGAAGCGGTGACGAGCTTGGAAGCGGCCTTGAAAGCGGCGGAAAACATCGGCTACCCCGTCCTCGTCCGGTCCGCCTACGCCCTCGGCGGCCTCGGCTCCGGCTTCGCCGACAACGCCGAACAGCTCACGAAGATCGCCCAACAAGCTCTCGCCCAAAGCTCCCAAGTCCTCGTTGACAAGAGTCTCAAGGGGTGGAAAGAGGTCGAGTACGAAGTCGTCAGAGACGCCTACGATAACTGCATCACTGTAAGCCTTGAATTGTGTTTTTTGAAATGATCCTGGGCATGTAGGGGCAGCTCATTGACCAATTTCATGAAATGAATGTAATTACAGTTCTACATTTACATTGGTTTTATGAAATTGGCCCCCAACGCATCATTTGTCTGCTCTTGTCCGAACATCACAATCATTAATCATTAATCTATTCGCGTGGTTCGTCTAGGTGTGCAACATGGAGAACGTCGACCCGTTGGGCATCCATACGGGTGAGAGCGTGGTAGTGGCGCCGAGTCAGACGCTGACCGACCACGAGTACCAGGTGTTGCGCACCGTCGCCATCAAAGTCATCCGCTTCCTGGGCGTCATCGGCGAGTGCAACATTCAGTACGCACTCAACCCCAACAGTCTCGAGGTAATCATCGATTGCTTTGATGCTTACTGGTTATGTTGCGTGACTATCAGTGCAACTCGTACAGCATTTCATTCTGCCACAGTTTTATACGGCTTATTTTACGAAAGTATCGCAAATATTGTAATTCGTACTAGTACTGCATGCTGTTTTTCGATTTGTCTTGCCTTGCCGTACTATTTGAGAATTTGAGATGTACTTTTTTTCGATGATTCGGGATGGCCGATCCGTCGACAGTTTCTCATTTTGTGATTTACCTAGATCTGGAGGGCATGCGAGTTGTCGGTCTACATCACGGCACATCTCCCTGAGCGCCCACTCATTTTTAAAAGTAAAAATAATAACTATAATCGCTGTTTCAGTATTACATCATCGAAGTGAATGCGCGCTTGTCGCGCAGTTCGGCGCTGGCGAGCAAGGCGACGGGCTATCCGTTGGCCTACGTGGCGGCCAAGTTGGCGCTCGGCGGCGAATTGCCGAAGATCAAGAATAGCGTGACGGGCAAGCTGACCACCGCCTGCTTCGAGCCGTCGCTCGACTACTGCGTCGTCAAGATTCCGCGCTGGGACCTCAGCAAGTTTGCTCGCGTCAGCACCAAGGTGAGCGATTTGTGGGACTGTATTTGGGAATACTGGAAATTCATAGAGTTGATAGGTTTTTGGCTGCTCCAGTATCCCTGTTTTGGTTCCGTAATGAAACCTTATATGTACACAATTTCCACTTTGGAATAACTATATTTTTTAATGGTTTAACTTTGGAAATGTCCTTTTGATTAAAGAAACGTACTTTTTGAATTTATGGGTATACCGTTTGATAAGTAAGTGTACTTATAAAAGTGAAATGGTATAATTCGCCTAAGACATGAGTGACTTTAAAAATTCGTTGATTTTGTTATGCGCTCACGCTGTATTCAAGTCGATTATCCTGACATAAAATTAAGCGCAATTTTACAGATCGGCAGCAGTATGAAGTCCGTGGGAGAGGTGATGGGCATTGGCCGGTCGTTCGAGGAAGCCTTCCAGAAAGCGCTGCGAATGGTCAACGAGAACGTGGACGGCTTCGATGCGGCCGCTGATGTGACCGATGATGTAGGAGACGTTTGTTGTCCATAGACGCAAATTGAAGAGTTCTTCTTACAGGATCTGTCCCAGCCAACCGACAAGCGCATGTTCAAGCTCTCTGCCGCCATGCGTGACAGCAACTATACCGTCGAACGAATCCACTCCCTCACTGACATCGATTTATGGTTCTTGCATCGCATGCAGGCCATCGTCGACTTGCAGTTGAAGCTCGAAGAGAATTCCGTACTCTCTCACTTTCCACTTTTGAGCTTCGTTCAGCTCTTTTTTTGTTTAGATTGAAACTTTGACGCTTTCGAATGGGCGCTCGCTGCTGCTCGAAGCGAAGAAGCTCGGCTTTTCTGATGCTCAGATTGCAAAGCATATCAGCAGGTATGGCTGAGAGTCGTGATTCAAGCTACAGGGGGACGATTGCGAAATCTTATTGGAAGGAACCGTTTTTTTGAGAATCGAGGTCGATGAAATCGTTATAGTCTGATTCAGGCAGAATAGATCTTTGTGTACGCCTGATATCGTGGTATTGCAGAAGCGGTTCATTTCACAGTAGGATAAAAAAGAGATAACCGAAACCGGCGTTTCGGAGCTCCCCAAATCCAACCCTTTTCTAAATCGATCTTATTAGAACATTTCTCCTTTGAGCGAAGCATTGGCTTACCTCAGTTGTATAACTGACGTCATTTTTCAGCAACGAAGGCGCTGTGCGCGCACTACGCAAGAGCAAAGGCATCCAGCCGGTCGTCAAACAGATTGACACGGTGGCGGCCGAATGGCCGGCGACGACCAACTACTTGTACTTGACGTACAACGGACAGGAGAATGACGTGGCTATGACGATAAAAAACGCCGTGATGGTGTTGGGCAGCGGCGTCTACCGAATCGGATCGTCGGTCGAGTTCGACGCCTGCTGCGTCGGCTGCGTGAAGGAGTTGAGGAAGCTCAACTATAAAACCATCATGGTCAACTGCAACCCCGAGACTGTCAGCACGGATTACGACATCTGCGATCGGCTCTACTTTGAGGAGATTTCTTTCGAGGTCAGTGCAATTTTTGGTGAAGTTAATATCTTTTTGATTATGGTTTCCTTTTGCAGACGGTAGCGAATATCTACGAATTGGAACGTCCGAAGGGTGTGATTCTCGCGTTCGGCGGACAGCTCCCCAACAACATCGCCATGAGTCTCAAGCGAGCTCCGGTAACTTTCCCGTCGAGACCTTCTCCCAGCGACCCCTGTATTTTCTCTTTTGTGTTCCAGGATATGAAAGTGAATATCTTCGGAACATCTCCGGACGACATTGACAAAGCGGAGAATCGTTTCAAATTCAGTCGACTGCTCGATGGCGTAAAGATTGAGCAGCCGCTGTGGAAGAAGACCGATGACATCGAAGTGCGTTCCGTTTCAATTTATTCTTGTTCATTTACAGTACTGAAAAGTTGCGAGAAGAACTGTATTATGAAAATTAAAATGGACTGTATGAGAATCTTTTCATGCGTATACTTTGCACATGTGGGCTGTTCTCGAAATCTCTGGACAAAGGCCATAAATTGTTCGGTTTTTTGCTTTCTCAAAGCTTCGCTTAGAAATTATTTAATGGAGAACTCCGGTCAGCCCTAATATTTGTGATGTACCGTAGATTTTAACTAGCTGCTGATGACATTGGCTACTTAGTGAGAAGATAATTATAATAAAATTTGATATGATTCGCAGTGAGCTTCTCTTGCGCAGTCAAAGGTTAACTACGATAGACTCTCCAGAGTTCGAGAAGAGGGCAGTTTCCCTTTCAGACAGGAGTGCAGAATGTGTTTGATCTTTATGGATGTGTATTGACATTTTCAGGAAGCAGAGAAGTTCTGCGACGAGGTGGGGTATCCGTGCTTGATACGACCGTCGTACGTGCTGTCGGGCGCGGCGATGAACGTGGCGCATTCTCGCGAAGACCTGGAGTCCTACCTGAGACAGGCATCCATCGTCTCTAAGGATCACCCCGTTGTCGTGTCCAAGTTCATCAAAGAAGCCAAAGAGATCGACGTCGACGCCGTCGCTATGGAAGGAACGGTGAGTGCTGCATAGACGTCGTATGGGTCCCCAGACGCAGTTTGTGTGCTTTCTTCGATTTGCTGGTCGAGGTGTTAAAGTGAGAAAATACCAAGAAAAAAATAATATTTGCGTGTATCTTACTGCACCATGCAGCTGCAAGATTCAAAAGTTCCACCTGAAAGAGAATTTGCCGAGTTCAGGCATAAAGTACACGAATTCAGTATTAATTAGTGATGGTTCTGCGTGCGACCACAAGCTATACCTATAAAGCTATTTGTTCTTAACGCTAGAGCGATACTCTTCCATTGGCCTCTTACTGCACTCGTTTTGTTAGTGATTGTCCTTCGAATAAGCATTTCATATCTTCTTCCTTTTAGCCCACATTCTACCGATTTTTACTTCTATCATTACATTTTCTTTTCTTTACAGGTATTGTGCATGGCGGTCAGCGAGCACGTGGAGAACGCCGGCGTTCATTCGGGCGATGCGACGCTCGTCACACCGCCTCAAGACATCAATCGAGTCACGCTCGACAAAATTCGCAAAATCGCCTTCAAAATTGCTAAAAGCCTCAACGTCAACGGTCCCTTCAACATGCAGCTGATTGCCAAGGTGAGTGCTGATGATGAAATTGGAGTCACTTCACTTGGTTGATTTTTGCTTAATTTCTTGACGTATTTGTCATTAAATATGGCGTTATTGGTTATAATGGCGTTTAAATTTACCGTATCCACAGGACGCAAGGTTTTCTTATTTGTACCAATGATTTTTAGGACAACGAGCTGAAGGTGATCGAGTGCAACTTGCGAGTGTCCCGCAGCTTCCCGTTCGTCTCGAAGACGCTGGATCACGACTTCGTTGCCATAGCTACCAGGGTGATGATGTCGGCTGATGACCGCAGTCTGAAGGACTCGCTGAAATGGACCGACGTCATGTTCGGCAAAGAGCGCGTCGGCGTCAAGGTACGTGTTACGCTAAGATCCGTACTGCGCAGCGCTTATTATAGCGCCGTGTAAAAGTGTTTGACCGATTGATTAAGATATGTAACGTTTGAAAAGATTTTTAATGTTAATCAGTGAGGTCGAACGACGCGATCCCAAAACCATTCCGAATCTAGTGAGCCATGGAGAAAAACTTAACGATGCGATAACATTGTGTATAGTAGAACGCGCGCATTTCGGATAGTCTTCAGTTGTCTAATCATCACCACCGTCTGCGTCCTCAACACAATTCGAATTTCCCACGCATATTGAGAAATCTCATTCGCGTCGAGAATTTCAGCGCAATATTTTACTGTACTTAAAAAGGTCGCATAACAGAGCCGCCTTATGTTAATAATAGTTGTATTTCCGTTGTAGGTGCCGCAGTTCTCCTTCTCGCGCTTGGCTGGCGCGGATGTGATGCTGGGTGTCGAAATGGCGTCGACCGGCGAAGTGGCTTGCTTC
>NIUQ01004938.1:0-12166 GCA_002796945.1 Plectus sambesii
GGTGTTTGAGAATTTCTTTTCCCGTTTTCGGACGAATCCCTCGAGGCTGAGCGCTCTGCTCCCCTCGGCGAAGACGCTCTCTTCGTCCAGGAGAATGGGAAGGCCAACGGACACGTTTGATCTCTTGTCGACCTCTATATGCAGATATCTACCCTTTTCAACACTACGCTTTGCTGGTTTTTTTGATTCGTTTACTACTTTTGTGACATTTTACTGCTGCACCATTATACTGTGACTTGGCGAGAACATATACGATTGCGCATTGATAAGTTAGCACCCAGTTTGAGTACAGTTTTTAAAACAGATAAAGACCGTTGTCCACTCACTCACTCCGCCGACATCGCTTGCATAGGTACGTAATGGTTATACTGCTGCGTGTCTGAAATTTCAAAGTGGCATGCGAACACGTTGCGCGGCTATTGCACTAAAGCTATCTCTACCTGGTATGCCAGCGATAAAGCCGTCGACTGGGCTCGATGATTGCGTGCTCGGGTGACCGAAGCCGTAATTGGATCCTTGTGGGAAGTAGGAGTAGGTGGAGGACGCGCCACCCGTCGCGTCGGCGCCGTACACCGACGTCCACTGATTCGCCAAGTACGTCGTCGGCTCCGGCGCGAAATGACCGTTCGGTTGGAACATTGGCGGTTCAGCGCCACACATTGAAGCAGTTGGCGGACGAGCGGGATACGGTAGCGGAGCGTACGGCTCGAAATGGTGCTGCGACTGCAGGACCGAGTCCCCCTGCAGCCCGATCGGGTGGTGGTGAATGGCGACGTTCGCTGACGTCCCCACACTCGTCTGCCTCGAGCGCGCCTTGTAACCGCGCGGTCGGCGACGGAACGAACCTTCTTCGAAAAGAAATTCGCACGTCGGGTCCACCGTCCACTGATGGCCCTTTCCGCTCCGGCCGCCCGTATTCTTCGGCAACTTGATGAAGCACTCATTCAGGCTGAGATTGTGTCGGATCGAGTTCTTCCAGCCGGTGTATTCGCCGCGGAAAAAGTCGAAGCGTTGCTGCAGATACGAGTAGATCTCCGCCAGCGTGGCGCGCTTCGTCGGCATCGCCTGGATCGCCATGGCGATCAGCGCGATATACGAATATGGCGGTTTCTCTTGGCGCTTCGGTCGCGGGCGTCTACTCTTCCCTGTTGGCGGTTGCTGTTCCTTGCCGGCGCCATCTTCTTGCGCCGTCGGACTGACGATCTGCAGGGGGACGAGAGCGTCGGCGATAGACGCGAGCGAAGGCGCGTCGGCTTCGCACCGACCAGTCGAGACCGTCGCAGCAGCGTCAACGAATTCCATGCTTTGGTCGCGCGGCTCGGCGCTCAGAAAATCGGATAAACAGTTTACCGCGATTGTATACGGTTGGAACAACCGACCGGCCAACTCTTCGACAATCGTTTACAAACGGCTGACATGCGCCTAGGAAATCCGACCGACCCCGCCCGGTCCGACTCCGCCCGCCGTCGGCAACGCGATCCGGGGGATTATGACCGCTCGGTGGCGGCGGTCAACGACGCGCGGGCGGTAATCGCTCGATTAACAGACTCCTCCCCGAGCCGTGTGGAGTTGTGTACGGTAAACTCGAGTCGGCACGTGTTGTGCAAGCGTAATCCCCACCGCCATCGACCACTTAGCGCTGCGTCGCGCGTCTTCACGCCATACGGCCATACGGCCACCAGGCGCCCCAACAGCCCCCACTCCCCTCGACCACGTCCGTCCGGGCGCTCGATGTCTTCCGCGGTCGATCGGGGTGAGAAGCTTCGATGCTCTTTCGGCTTGCCGCGCATAAATGTTCAGTGCACTGTTTTCAAGCACGCTCTCACGCCATTGCAATCTACAAGCCATAGCAGCGCGCACACATACACGCAAGTTTTCTTCCTCAAACGAGTTGTGCTAGACGAATAGCAGAAATTACGCCGTCGCTATAAACAATTTACGAATAGTCCTGTTTTTTTTGTATGGTCGGTGATTGGTGGCGCTTATAGTGTTGTTCTGTGCCACAATGAAACGATTGACGAAGCGTGATGCAAAACAATGGCGCGTTGATTAGTCTCGTAGGCAGTCGTAGTTGCTTCCACCCACGTGACCGAAAGTGGAAATAAACGACCAATCAACGAGGAATCCACCGACCAGTATGGCCTTTAATTAGTTTGTCGATCAGGTGCGCCGCGCGATTGAAGCACCGGCGTAGTCATGACTACAGGGCAGCATCCGACGGCGTTCGGCGATCGATGTCCGGATAGACGTCGGCGTTTGATTGCGCAAATACTTGGCTTCGTCGACGCACAGGTGGTCATTCAGCGCTCATTCCCGCGCACAACACTGGCACTTATCTCCGGTGTGATTGACCCTAGTCGCCGTATCGTCAGGCGCAAAAAGTGTTCCTGAGAGCCCGTTGCCAGGCGGCGGACCTCGCGAGCCTGTCATCTAGCCATCAATGTTCGGTATATTTGTTTAGTCTTTATCCGACGAAAACGCTGCCTGTTGCGCCAGTGCTCGACCGAGCGGAATGAGTCTAAGCGTGAGTGATGGCGATCGGACAGCACCCGCCGTAAGTGTCTCATTCATCGGTGGTGTCTCGCTGTCAATACGCCTTGATTTCAGTCGGCAAACAGCGAGGAACCGTCGGTCANTGGGCGCGCCGTTTCAACATGAGCGCCGTCGAGCGAGCGCACAAGGCGCGAATGGCCACACAGAACAAGCAAGTACAATCGACGGATGAATCACTTTTAGTGAGTCAGTGCTTAATTGTGCCGCTAAAAACATCTCCTCTTCAGTCCACGTCGCTGTCAGCAAGCTGGTTTAAAGAAAAGAGCGCGCCTATGACTTTTTCGACATTGGCAAGCAACCCCATACAAGTATATTAATCATTTGAATGACAAATTCAATCGGGTCGTGAGGCATAGGTTTGGTGGTTGCAGGTGCTGTTCGTTGTGAACGGTCGACCATCGCGCGTGTATCGCTCGCTGCTGCGCACAAACAAGACGCCCTCATTTGACGGACTGCTGCAGGAAGTGAGCGAAGGCTTGCAACTGCCCATCCACAAGCTGTTCACATTCGACGGTCGCCGCGTCCTGTCCATCGACGAGGTCTTATCCGGACAGCACCAGCGTCTCATCGCCTGCCTGCGCCATGAACGTCCATTCCTCAAAGTCGACACTCTCCCACCAATCCCTCGATCGCCACACCGCGTTACTATCGGGGCGGACGGCGTATCAAGCACGCAAAGCGTGAACGGGTCACGCAGTAACATTTCTCATTTTCGTTTCACATTTTCACGAATGGAGTCTACGGAGCAATCTTTTGCAGGCAAGTCTCTACCACCGACTCCAGTCAAATCAGACGGCATAAAACGACCTCGACCGATGCTGCCTCGCTTGTCAATAAACAGAGGAGGCGTTCGCTTCGCGCAAGGATCCGAGTCGCTGCTGCAGAACGGCGCGAGGCGCGAAAACTCCATCGAACGGCCGGCTCGCAAACCGCCCATTCCACGCCGTCTACCTTTGACGACAAAAAAGATCGAGCAAGATCAGATAAAAAGAGAGGGCAGTGGTGGAGGATCGCGCAAGAGCAGTATTAAGAGAGAGCTCAGCGCCGATCTCGTGAACAACAGGATTGCTTCTAAACGGAAAGTTTCCGTGAAACGACTAAGAAAAGGTGGACTTGTTAACATTCTCTGAATGATAGCAAAATTTGCTTTATCGTTCACTCTTCAGAACGCGCTGACTCAAAGCAGGAGCCGGCAGAAAGGGAAGAGGTTGTATACACGCCGAGCAAGGAAGCGGCGGCTATTAAGATTCAAGCAGGATGGCGTGGCTATTTGGTGCGGCGTCAGCTCCGACGTTAGCGGCTATTTTTTGATTTTGCTCGGTCTACGAAAGGCTTAATTTCAGGAGAACACGAGGCCGCAACTAAGATTCAAAGACAAACGCGCAATTATTTGCAAAGGATTGGCGGCGCTAAGCCTGAAGGTGAAGCATTCATCACTTGAGTGCCTAGTTGCCTTATCGACGGGATAGCTTGCACTTTTAAACGGCATGTTACCTAAGTTTTCGATTGCATGCGTTCAGAGTGTTGTGAAGCAGAAATGGCCGCGCTGGTTCTTCAACGAGCATATCGGCAGTTCAAGCGTCGACGATTAATGAAGCAGAAGGAACTGTTTGAAATCAAAAGTACAGCATGCAGTTCAGTTTCGGCACTTCCTTGTTCACACCGTTTGTGTTTTTGTGTACAGTCGATAAGATCGGTCGACACGTCGCCAACCAAGCTGCCACTCGCATTCAAGCCAGTTGGCGAGGTCATCGGGCGCGGAGAAAGCACAAAGTTGAACGGAATNCGACGGCTCCACGGACTCTGATACTAGCTCATCATCGTGGTACTTGAAAAAGGTGATAAGGTCTTTTTAAATTGGCGGCTGTTTCATCTTGATCGCTTGCCAGATGAGACTGCGCGACTCGGTCAGTTGCGATGAACTGCGATTCCCGGTGGAAATGTGGCTCGATCCCGATGCCATAATTGAGCTGCCTGCTGTGTGGCCCGATTCGCCTCCGCTACCCCGTAACAATACAGACTTTCACGCTTGAACCGATGTTCAGCTGTCTTTTGCAGTCATTGTTTACCAAGTGATTATCTACACCGGTGCCGATTCGAGCAACGATACCAACTTTACCGTGTTTCTCAATATTTACGGCAGCAAAGGGGACATTGGACGGCGCAGTCTGCGAAACGCTGCTGGCACGCAGCCAGACTCTATTTTCAAGCCCAGCAATGTAAGCTCCTGCTTGCGCATGCGTTCTTTAATGTGGACGGCGAATATTTTAGGCTGATACGTTTGAACTGGAAGCGGTCAGTGTGCAGAACATAGAAAGCATTGAGATTGGACTATTGGAACCGAAGGAGACGAGTCATTGGTTCGTCGACCGCGTTCAGATACTCGACTCCGACGGCGGTCGGTTATACATGTTCGACGTGAAAAGGTAGGATGGTTTGTGTAGTATCCAAAAGAGTGTGGTGGCAACTTTGTTGCAGCTGGTTCTCCGCTTCGAAGGGAAACGGTTCGACGCAGCGCAGGTTGTCAACGACCCGAGTGACAGAAGCCCAAGAGGAGTGAATGATCATTTCTATATTGAAAGAGCGTAGCGATGTGCAATTCGAGAGCCTGCGCGTATATTGCCTCCCTATCTGATTGCCTCGATATTATGCGTTTGTGCTGCTGCTGCTAGTGGTGGTGGTGGTGGTGATGGAAGAATGTATTGGTTGTGTGCCGTGCGCAGGCGAACGGACGCGTGACGGTCGTTTGTCGGAGCTTGAGGTCCGAAGGGAACGATGGCCGAACGGACAGACAGGCCGATCGGGTAGCGGTCGGTGTCCGCGCCGACTAGCGTGACGATCAATGGGCGCAACTCGATGCTTGTTACTCGCAATTGTCGGCACTTTACGCCGTCTTCGACGCTGATTCGATTTGGCTAGAAGCGCTGTTGCGCTCAAGCGGCCGCTTGAGCCGTCGTCGCGTGTTACCATGTGGCTGCCATGGATGCGGCGGTCGGGCAGTCGGTTTGCAACCGAGCCACGCCGGCGCTGGCCTGTCAAGTCGGTGGATGGCCGCAATAGTGGAGCGAGGAGCCCAAGCGCCCAACCGCCCGTCGTATCGACTGCGACTCGACGGCGTCCGTCCCCCTTCGTTATTATGAATATATCAGCAAATTAAACACAGTTGGGCCGTGCAGCAGCCAAGCTCGCGTTCGGCGAAATTGCCTGTCATCGCCTGCCGAAGCAACCAATTGATCAGCCGGACCGCCATCTCATGTCTGCCCCTCCGTCGGCCACACCTGCGAACGCCGCTTATCGTCGGCTGCGTCTCCACTGCGCCAAGCGCGGCAGCTATGCGGCCGCCTGAACCCCACCTCTTCAGCCCTTAGCGATTATTAAAGAGTGATAATTAATGTTCGCCACGCCAAAACTCGGATCTGCCGCGGGTCTCGTCGTCCAAAGGAAGGGCATAAGGCGCGCCTAATAATGCTGAATGCCATTCGCCGATTTGCCATTTTACTCGCTCAGTCGCCGCGCGTCGACTGGGCGCCCCACTGGAACCACTCGGCCAACTCCGCAAGTCGGGCGTTCGACGTTTGCGCCCGCCGACCCGCTCCACCAACGGATTGGGCGCCATAAGCGGAACGACGAGTCGACGCCCTGCTGTAGGCGCTGATTGGCGGCGGTCGCCACCGCCTGGAAGCAACAGACGAGGCGAAGGTAATTGATCGGCGATTGTCTCCGGACAGGACGAGTCCGCCTCGTTACGACTACCGAGTCCAATCACCGGAGCAGCATCTACGCTGCAACGCTAATCTGATTTCTGTGACCGACGCCGCAAGCAACCACCAACATGCTGGCCGCTCGGGGAGTCTCGCTCGGTTTGGGAAAGATAAACTTGTCCGACTTAAACAGCTTGCCGCGCGGGTCGCGGCAGGCGGCCAAGGCCCGGCAGAGGCGCGAGCGCAACGCCGCCATGGAGAATGACGACAAACCGAAGCTGGTCGTCAAGAAACGCGTCGATAAGCAGGTAAGGCCTTCCACCGACCGTCGTCGCTAATTGCCTCCAGCCGACAGCCGCTCGCAACTCTCCCCTCCCCCCTTCCCCCTTTCCCCCCCGGTTTCATTAGTGCCACGGAGAAGTCGAAACGCGGCCCAATCAGTCCTTCTTAAGCGGCTGTGAACGAGCTGTTCATAGCTCAGCCAGCTCAGCCCATTTGTGTCACATTTTGGCTTTCATCCCCTGTCCGGAAGCGCAATATCGCCGCCGGATTGCGGCGTCATCAACGCGTCGCCGTCAATGAGTGGGGACGAGGCTCGGCTCAAAATGCGTCGATAGTCGGCCCAGTCCGGCGGGCATTGCCTGTGACTCGGTGCAGATGAAGGAGCAGAGACAACTTGTCGCTGTTGGGTGGACGTTGCGCTCAGAGGTTGGCGTCTGCATCGGGGGTGCGTCGAACGACACCTGGGCGATCTGATGACAGTCGACAAGTGGATGAAGTGCTTACAGTCGAACGGGACTGCTTGTCATCTGCTGCTCGGTCGCATGTCCGTATAAATAATCCTCGACGGGCAGACGGCAGCAGCGGTCGACGCGGCGCACAAAGCCAAGCGAGCGGCAACGTGCGTCGACGCTTCGTCCGTCTGCCTTCCTTCCTTCTTCGAGCGCCATATTCCGCTCATGGCTATTGCGCCCCAGCCGCCTCCACCACCACCGTCCATTTATCCTCCTTCCTCTTTGACAGCCCGCGCTCCCCTCCCCGTCAATCGCCAAGATCTCCTTCTCCACGCCAAACGGGAGTCCAAGTTTCTGCTCACTTATTATGAGCGTAACAAAAAGGTTTGTCGGCTGATACGTATTAGCGCAGTCATCCATTTCATCGCTCATCAGTGAGCGGGAGTCTCGTCATTAGTATGCGGCTGTTGCTGACAGTATTGAGCGTGAGCGACTTCCCTCTAATCTTCTTTGCATGTGCGAGCCAAGTGTCGTCAAGGCGTCGCACCCAAATGAGTCGCGGCTAATCCCGTCTCCATATATTGGCTTTACTTTACCGATTTATCGACTTTCACCACTGTCATTCAATATTTACGTTACCGGCCATTGTACATTTTACTTGGGCTTATTTTTTCGATCATTTCTGAGAGAAAGAAGCAAACTTATTTAGTTAATTCTAAAAAATTTAAATCACCAATCTGCAGAGCTTTTTATTGAATCTAGTGCACAAATTCGACTTTCATTATAGCGAGAAATTTTCTTTAATGGTTATTATATGTTTTTTGCCATTTTCGAGACACGCTACCATTCTGAACTAAGCGAAAAAATTTTCTCGAAACAACGCCGGTAGTGACTAACAGATGAAATAAGAGATCGAATGAAAGGTGGCAAAAGTTTGACGAATCGAAGTAAGCAGTAAGCAAATGAGAAAGTTAGTATGGAACAGAAAAAAGCTGCGCTGAAAAGTAACTGCACAGCGCTACAGCCAGACGCGTTGCACAGACACGCTAAATTCACTTCTCTGTAGCCTTATCGAATTATCCGTTGCAGACGCTGTGGGCGGCGTGTAGAGCCGTGGTGTTTGGGACGATTTTGATAGTGCTCGGGATTGTCATGGCCGTAATCGGCTATTTTGACGAAGCCCTTTCAACAGAGAAGTACTTCAACGTGACCACTCAGACGGAACACAAGATTATCAATGCCGCCAAGCGGTTCCAATTCAAGAGTCTGCAGTACATCGGGCCGATCGTCATGGGCATCGGCTCGTTTATTCTTATGATCGCCTGTGTAATGACCCTCGAAAGCCGCGACAAGCACGCGCAGGTTCATATTTACCGCATTTCACCAAATTAATCCCTTCCACCATTGTTCAAATCGTTTGGCGCTGCCAACATGCAGCGGTCTCCACGCGGCTCAAATTAGTTTCAGTTTGTAACTCTAATGGATTATATTATAGAATCTTTCACCGTAATCCATCCCCCTTGCATCATAATTTGACATTTTTGTACCTAATATAGTCAACTTTGCATTTAATTCTGTTAAACATGCGTCTGAATTGAATGAACAGATGACAAAATTGGGTGCGAGGGTGACAATACCGAACACAAAAGCGATAAATTTGGGATACAAGACCGTGTAGCTAATATACATAGCCCTCAAGAGCCGATATAATAGTTATTATCCCTAATTTATCCCCATGATGAATGTTACAGATCGGCAGCGTCGTTCAGATTGACGCATGGGGCTGTATTCGGTCATATAGGATATTATTGTCTCGAATAGCTTAGCTAATCGTCATTATATTATCTTCATTAGGTCGTCCACGAGCAAGCGATCGTCACTCGGCGCTCAACTAAAAAGAAGACGAATCCTGCTTCTCAGTTTGATGCAAACGTTGTCACCACAGACGACGAGCAGCGGCCACTGACGTCCGCCGAACGACTGCCGCCCCGCTCGCCGCCAGACGGTCGACCCGACCACACAATTCTTCCGCCGCCTTCCAGCGAACGCAATAACAATTTCGTCCATCAGCACTCGAACTCTGCTCGTCGTGCTGGAGTTGGTGCTGCGAACGCTTCGATTTCTCATCGAGGTCCGGACGCTGCGCTCTACAGCAACGCGATGGGCCTGCCAATGATGGCGAAGAAAGAAGGGCACATGGAAAAGTTTGCCTCGACGTCTTGCATTGACGATTTGTCAAAACGAGCGGACACTCGCGCGCTGCTGCAGCGCTTTCTGGACGACCAGAGTCGCATGGCCGACGAGATGGAAAGGCTGACGAAGAGCGGCCTGCATAACCAGAGCTATTCGTTACATATGCGCGGCTCTGAGGATGTTGCAGCTCCGACATCTGACGATACCCAGCAATCTAGGTATGGTGCAACTAACTTCTTACCACGACCATTTTCTGCACT
Organism: Plectus sambesii; assembly: GCA_002796945.1. Taxonomy (NCBI): domain Eukaryota; kingdom Metazoa; phylum Nematoda; class Chromadorea; order Plectida; family Plectidae; genus Plectus; species Plectus sambesii. The sequence goes on from NIUQ01004938.1 coordinate 9,442, forward strand.
CTTTAAAAGGAATTGTGGTCAAAAATCAACTTGGCCTATGTACTTAAAATCGGTGGCGCATAGTGCAAATTTCGCATTCGTAGTTGCTAACACGAGCTCTGAATGGTCGAAAATTGCGGATAGAGTCATGATCGTAAGATGTTCAGGTCGTTACAAGTTGCAGTATTGTCATTAATTCTTGAATTATGAGCGCAAATCGATCAAGAATGCCTAATAATAATTCATTTCAAATTTCTGAATTTTGCAGTATGAATATTCTACGACTTCACTTTGTTCGCAGTTTTCGAAAATATAGAGCTCGTGTTAACAGAGGCGTATGCGAAATTTGGATTCTATACAATCGAATTCAAATCTACACGTAGCCCTACCAGATTCTTTACCAGAGCTCTCCTTTAATATAGAAAGATAATATCGTGTCCGGAGTTTTGATTGACCGTAACTCTTGCAATTCTGAATCGATTGTAATCAAATTTAGATATGAGATAGAATGACTTGTTTTAGGAGTTCTGTAAAGAAATTCTCGAAAAATCCGTGACCCGCTGTAAATATAGCTTTAACGCGCTAAAATGCAGCCAAAGGGAAAAAGTTCTAGAATATAAGCACTCTTCGACTTCCTTAAATGTGGCGTCTATTTAATTTTAAACAAGCGTGAAGTTTTGTTCAATTGGTTGTTTCACAGCAGAAAGGCAGAAGACGTAAGGCAGGCATTGCATAGCTAAGACATTAAGGTAAAAGTTGAATAGTCAGAAGCCCACGAGGCAATCAAGATAACTGACGTTAGCCAAACTTCTGACTTTATGTTTTCCCATCATATGACACGTATGGCTGTGACAGTCTCTTTTCGATATGACGAAGCGCTAAGTGAGATTCTTATCGTGCCTTAATGACTCATCTTATTGCCTTTGCCATGTGACGACCGCTTAACGAAAAATTGGGTGATCTCAGTTGGCCATTGCTGAGAACTGATCGTCTGAAGCTCGTAATCCTCTCTTTCTTGTAATATGGTAACATAAAAATTTAACTAAAGATAGAAAACTGTATACTCTTATTATAAAAATTGTTTGAGCCCACACTTCTCAAGACAACTAGAACCTTCATTTCGCTTCATTTCACCGTTCAGATATCAATTCTACTAGTTTTAAAATTTTGAATTGATCGTGGGTTTGGTCTCTTCGATGAAACCTGCCCTATAAAACTATGCAAGTCACTCTACCTTATACGAAATTAAAATCTGCTTAAAATCAGTGCAGAGCTGCACAAGTAATGGGCAATAGAAAGCCGGAATGGTAAACTGAACCGTTTCATAATGAATTTTTTAGGCACACAACAATCGCGGAAGTGCACCAGCCGCCGTCTTTAGTTTTGTCGTGCGACTCAGGCAATCCAGCTACGAGCTCGACACATACGTCCCACTCCAGAACTATTGTTCCTCCTCCTCCGCCTCCTTCTGCAGTTATAGTGAAACGCGCTCATCGACGCGGCTATCGCAGTCCGGGGCGAGCGCCGATCGCTGCCCCCGACTCGTTGCTCGACGTCGCTAACGACTCCGACTCGCTTGAGCAGTTCGTATCGCCCATGTCGACGTCGCCGGAGACGACGGCCGCCGCGGCGACGCGACTGGAGAGAATTCCGCGTCGAGCGAATCAGTCCTCAACGACGTCGTATGCGACGGCGTTTTCTGGTACTGACGGCGACGAGAATGCTAACAACAGAGCCAACGCCACTTTCACACCGATCATCCGGTTGACGGGCAGGGATAACGGCCAGAAGAGGGTGCAAGACACTGCCGTCAATCACATTTCCCATTTTGATGATGCTCATCCTTTTTCCTGACGATTTTGTTGACCACTGTAATAATAATATTTGCCAGCCAGCCATGTGTCATGCATCTTGCTTGAAAAGAGTATAAAGAACGTCTTCTTGATTGTACGCTCAGAGAGATGTGAAAAATGAACAAAACAACTCATACATACAGAAGTAAAATCAGAAAATGTTTCACAATAATGTAAAAAAAGAAATAATAGATAATAATAACAACCTCAAGGGCAAATACTTGAATACTCTTGCAAAAAGTTTAATTCAAGCGCTTGAAACTTGGCTACACTAACTCATCACATGAAGACTGACTTGGTCGCATCAATTGAGCTCAGTAGTTTCGATATCCGGCTTCGGAGCTCCGCCTTCGCTGCCAGATCTTGTAAGCGTAGTAGAAAAATACCATCAGAACCATTCCAAGAAGAATGCCACCTCAAGCGACAAATCAATATTACACTGTCACAACAGCAAATAATCATCAGCTCACCAAAAAACGATCCAGCATTGAAACCGCCCGTTTTTGGCGCAGGAGTTGGCGGTGCAGTTGGCGCTGAAGTTGACGCTGAAGATGGTGCTGTTGAACTTGAGTTTGAAGTAGATGCGGTTGTTTCAGCTGCCGTCGTAGAAGGAGTAGAAGTTCCAGTTGATGCTGCTGTGGTTTCAGCTTGTGCCCGCACAAGAACTGCTACCAGTAGACCTAAATGTTTAAGTTTTATCGTTAGCAAAAGCTGCAACGCCTGACAATTTAGAAAACTGTCGCTTACAAGCAAGAACGCAGAGAAAACGGCCGCCACGCATGTTGGAGAGCTGAACTATCCTCGCGGCTAGTCGGCCGTGTACAGCACTGTGTAGAGTCTGGAACGCGAGAGAATGAGCAAATGATACAGCGGAAAGACGTTAAAGGCAATGA
>NIUQ01004939.1:0-12135 GCA_002796945.1 Plectus sambesii
GATTTTAAGTAAACGTTATGGGCTTACCAGCGACATCATAAGAATTATCCTACTTGAAGCAGAGGGTTTCTCAAATTCAGTCAGAAGTTGCTGCATGCCGTATACATGATTTTTCAGAAACTTGTTCACGTTTCGTTGGCTATAACTACACTTGCGTTTTTTTTTCAACATTCAAAGCTAGAGAGGATCAACATTTCCTGAGCTAAGGGTGAGCTTACATAAGTTTTCGTAAGCCGTATTGGTACGGTTAATGCCAAAGTATTTGGTAGAATAAAAGTTATCCTGACCTCTCTTCACTGTTAGTAGTTGTCTCCATTTCTTCACGGTTTTATTCTAGCAGGTACCAATATAACAGAAACAACTATATACTAAGGTGGCTCAGTGTGAGAGTGAAATACCTAGGAAGACACTACTTTCTCTATCAAAGCTATAGCAAAACGAGTGAAGCAGGCAAACGTGATCTCCATTGAATTTCAAGATAACATATCACGATACGTACAGCCGTGGTTCTTGGTATGTGGTCAGCTGATTTCGCGAGTCATCATTGTATACATTAATCGTCTTTCACTTTTAGCACGATCGATATTTTGCGGTGTGAGGACGTGTCAAGAGAAAGACAATTCACTGATACTTACTGTAAGTACTGTTCGTTTGAAAGCATTATCGCTCGCGTAACCCCAGATATTCCAAAAATTCATGCACAGAGGGTGATCTCGTTTCCTGTTTGCCCAACCGCATTACATCATGGAATTCATCTTTGACTATCAGGAACCGTAGTGCGGGTATCGTTTTGACTAGAGGTCGTGGGAGTTTTTGGCAGTGGAAAATTTCTTTTCGTCATTTTGCGTTCAACTAACAGTCTAAGGGGGAATTGCGGTCACCTATAGCTGAAAAGGAATGTATCATATTCTGTTTTAGCGACCAATGATAAGCCCCTTTGTTTCAAGTTAATTTTGATAGAAACAGATATGATTCGGAGACAACTTGTCATATGTGGCTGAAGACGGTATACGGTTCATTCCTTTCAGCAAGAGTTGAAAAAAATTCCCATCTAAAGAACTCGTGTTTAACGACAGTTCCATAAAGTGTGCTATTATTTTGTCGTATCTGGGAAACCAGAATAATTGCCCAAGGAATTTAAACTGAGATCCAAAATTTTATGAATACTGTTAGGCCAGAAATTATTGGGTGGGATTAGATTTGGGTGAATTGAGTGGTCCGGGCGACCACCCAAATTAAATCCTACCTAATATTCTTCTCCTTACACTAATATGCTCCTGCAGTTTACATCATTTACTTTAGTAGTCCGGCGTCATTGGCACAATTTGCAACGCACTTTTATGTATCACTAAAATTCGGCATTCTAAGACCTTTCAGTGTGAAACTTCCGCAAGGTGACGTCAGAATATTTGTTCATACTTTCGTTTTGAGATATGGCCTGAAATGCAAATATCGTCCCTAAACAACTAAATGTTACCGAAATCGATGTTTTTATATACCAGTCGATTGAATATGATTAGAAAAAACTTGAGATATGCACGAATTTGAAATTGATGCAAAACTGAAGAAGTTATGCAAGAAAGAAGCATATTTTTAAACTTTTTAGTTTTTTATATTCCGGCAAAACCTCTTTCGCGATACCTAAGCTAAACTTACCCTTTGATTGATCTCCTAACACTGGATTGCATTATAGCTTGACTGAATTCTTCCATATAATTGTAGATTATCACCTGACGACATATAAAGCCTGATACCAATGCGAGTAGTGTTCTCATTTGATTTTTACAGAGCCTTCACATCCCCAACAGCGTATGCGCTTAACAGATATCACCATGGAACCGAAAGAAAGCCTGCGCGATTACATTTTTCCAATTCAGCCAAAGCTTGTGGTCAACCATATACTGAATACTATGTCCAACTTAAAGATCGGTCCTTCGAATCGCTCATTGAAATCAGTATCATTATGGTTGTTGAAGAATGTTTTTTGGTTGGTGATTTACCTTCTAGGCAGTTATCTTACCATAAAATCGTGTCTGAGTTTGCTCAAAGATTATTCAAGCAATCCCGTTCTGACCCACGTGACGGCTAATATGACTAAGACGGTACCGCTGCCTAACATAACCGTTTGCGTGCCTTTCAATGCAGAACAGATGTTTCCATTGACATCATCAAGCGCAACTCCGTATACCGATTCGATAAAAGATTTCTTTAACAAAACCATCGAAAACGGTCAATTTGATACAACGAATTATACCGAGGAATGGAAAAATTACAAATCCACAAAAATGATACCACAGAAAGAGACGCTATTCATTCTTCATAAATATCTTGCGATCATGTATGAGGCGGAATACTTGCGTGAAGATATGGAGAATCCGTTTACAAACTTCAGCTGGAAAGTGGAATCAGATCAAGAAAAGGCTTTGTTGAATATCTTAATGCCACGAATAGAGCACATGAACATAACGATAGATGAGATCAGAAAAATTTTCATTGAATTTTTCAAAATTGGCTCTACCGACTATTACGGATTATCTGAAGGAGGAGTTTTATTTTGCATAGTTCGCGGCAGCGACGATAATCAATGCGATTTCTTCGATGCAATATCTTATTTAGATCAAAATCAGATTTGCTTCAAAATGCATAATATCATTCTTCAAGCTAATGACCCTGTTTTAAATTTTATAATGGTATTTATCAACGATCCATCAGAAGCCATCAAAAATAGCGGTAGGAAAATAATATTCACCTTCGATGAAGATGCGCCGCCAATTGATTTTGTTGCAACGGCAGATGAAAGTAGTATCATTGAAATAACACCTGGTGCTTACAAAGAAATAGATATTGATTCTGAGGTAAGGACATCAGCAAACTCTTATAAATTTCTGCAGCAGTAATAGTTTTTCCTGGAAAATCTTAAACAGTTATTTTGATACAAAATAAACAAAGTTCAAATTAGATGAGAAAATCTCTCGAGTGCTGTCAATAAGAAGCTCTAAAATGATGCTTCAGAAAACTTCCATTTAGCGACAGAGCTGCTGATCACGAATATGGAACTATTATGTACTAGCGGAGAGCGCTGCGCTAACGCGCCGCGCTATCCGCTTGAGTTTTCGCATGCTACCCCTGCTTGACTGTGTCACTCGTACCGCTCAGCGGCGCGGAATTCGCAAGTTGCCTTTGGGTTCCTGTAGTCTGGTGCCGCTGGTCATGTATAATTATACATGCAAAAGAATTTGCACACTATATTCATCGGAAGGCAGTTCAATAGGAATTTTTTAAAAAAAGTACTTCGCGCAAACGTTTATTTTGCATTAACCTTGGGAAAGTTCTCGAAGAACCTAGAATGTTCTCCGATCGCTCGTGACAATGGGCCGGTTTCACATCGCGTACTTTAACTAAAGTCGGACTTTACGCAATGATGAAGGATAGGCCTTAAGTCCGACTTTAGCTAAAGTACGTGATGTGAAACCGGCCCAATATCTATCGATAGATTGCGCCGGTCCAAAACTACACTTTGTCAATATGCCTATGCGCGGGTTTTATTTACCACTAATCACATTGAAACACATTGGCGACGGGTTTCGAAAACTGATTGTTTTTAAGGAAACAGAAATTTGTCCATTGTAAAATTTCAAAACAGAAGGTTTTTGGGGATACTGTTTGACTGAAACCATTAAATTCATTCACATGACCCTTAATTAAAGGGAGATTTGCTTCGAATGCCATATTAAGCCATTTCGCAAACTACGTTTTTGCTCTAGATATGTATATAATAGAAGCGGGACGGAAGTGATATGGATCGGGTGTAGTACCCCTAGCACATACAATCACCGTATGACCGGGGATCGCTAAAGGTCCTGCCCAAACAGAGAGGTGTTCACATACACACTCTCACGGACGTTGCTTAATATACGGGATAAGAACTCTCGCAAAGAGCGCCGCGCTCTTCGCTCGAGTTCTTACCCCATTCATTAAGGCGATATATGATTGACAGGCGATATGTTAGCAACAGTCCGTGAATGACCTAATGACTAAAGAAAAGAAATGTGCTCTCAGTAGTTTCCAATGTTCACCGCGACAGGGCGCTGCGACGGCATATTTATGGGTATAGCGTTAATACCGGATGATGGACCCGACCGGAGGTGGGGTGGGTGGCGAGGCGTACCATTACTGTTTACAACCCTGGTACGACTGAGGCTGGCAAGTATCTGGATAGAGGGGAAAGGGACGTAAATGTGGATTTCGACACATTTTTGTATGTAGCGTTAATACCGTATAATGGACCCGATCGAAAGTGGGGGTGGGGAGTGGTGTACCCTTACGGTACACGACCATGGTCCGACCGGGGATCGCAAAAGGTCCGGTCTACCCAAACCGTGGGGTGTCCACGGACACGCAGACAGACGGTGCTGGCTTAATATATAGGAGTAATTTACATTACGAGTCTGTTAAAGTAATTTTTTTCATCTCAAGCGGCGAAAATTTTCTCCCTTCAAATTTCAAACTCGCCTATGATTGAAGTATTTCCAAAAAATGTGCAGGGGGCCATTATATTATAGCTGTAGTGACTATTTTGTCAGTTATGCTCTGAACAGCAAAAAATTCACCTTTCCAAGTACAAGTATAGAGACTTTTACTGATATTTCGGATTGGATCGATGGCAGACCAATGCATCAACTAGTCTTCAAATAGATCTTGAAAAAACGAAAAATACATACTTTTGCGCGTCTCGAAACAATTCACAGATGCAACTATGCTTCATGATCTAATTTTATTTGTAGAGCATTTTTCATGGACTACCAGTGATATCAGATGGACAATTGCGCTGTTCGTACCCGAATAGTCAAGAATGTGAGAAAACTTGTAGGATCGGCCTCATAAAAGCAATATGCGGCTGTACGCCTGCTACTTTTACGACTGGACATAGTGACGAAAATAAATGTACCTTTGGGCATTATGAAAAATGTCTCGGGTACTTCGGCAATGAAGATGAGGAATGCCGAAAAAACTGTCCCGTTAGTTGTGAACAAACGAACTATAAAATAGATGAACCAATGACGATTAATTACGATTCTGGACCTACGTCAGTCACAATATCTTGCAAAAAAAAAGACAATTTAATTTATGCAGAGAAACTCAAGTGGACAATTTTGGATCTTATTACTGCTATTGGAGGAGCGCAAGGAATTTGGCTTGGCATTGATTTCATTGTTATGATTCGATTCATATTCGCACTAGTGGCGAAGGTTTTCTTCAAAATGTTGTCGATGGCTAAACGGGAGGCGGCAAATAGCGAAGACGACCAATTTAATTTCAGCGAATTAGTTATCAAAAAATTATTTACCGCATTAAACATTGAAGATCCACCATCACGGTTTACTCTAGTGTCTCTTGCCATGTGGTCGATTGGAAAATTTCTTTGGGCGATAATTTATCTTGGCGGTGGCGTGTTCACTGCAATATTTTGTTTCGAACTGTGCAAGCAGTATGCAAGCGGTGATTTGAAAACAAGTATGCACATATCTTTCAACAATTCGATCTTGTTGCCTCCTGCAACCCTCTGCATTCATCCCAATATGTCTTATTATAATATAAATCCCAGTTTTGCGCCGTCAACGAACTATACAGACGCATTAAGTGACTATCTAAATCAAAAAAGCATCAGCAAGGAAAGCATTCTACAATATGGCGGTGATGGTTCACGCTGGCCACATATAATGGTCTACGTAGTATACAAGTACTTAAACGTCTTATATTATTATGAGCACGATGCAGAATACGTTTCAATCGATAGGAGTCATTATTCAATCAATGAATGGCAAAAATCTCTTTTGCAAGATTTAAGGAGATACTGCTGTAGCTCTACGGAACCAGCTAATTTGAATTACTCTTTAGGACTTACACTGGAGTATGATGGCGACAAAGATAGGACACCTTTGTTTTTTGACCATAACTCGCGGAACACTTGACCAATTGAAATCAAACTTTAAACTTTGGTTAATGACCTTTAAAGGCACTAATTGAGCAAGTTTCATGAAAATCGAAGCAGCAGTTAAGAACTTACCAAAGCACTACGCAAAAATAGGATGACGAAAATGATAGGACAGGTTTCAATATCTTGTCAATCCTTTTTAAGTACAGGGTGGCTCAAAAAAGTCTTTGATAGCCATTTCGTTTAAAATTAGCAAATTTTCCTGAGCTTGAGCTCAATCGATAGCCCTTGGCCTAAAGAATGTTAGGGCGGAGTTCCGTTCGAATTGGTTAGGGGGACGGGACGGCTACAGTAACCCAAAAACATACTGAAAAGCACCTTTTTTTCGGGTCGACTTTGATCCCTTGTCACTCAATTGCCATTAATCGTGGTGACTTCAAATTTGGTAAGGCTCTCCTGAAGGATCCTTTGAATGTTTCGCAACATTCATTTGTTTTGGGGCACCATCTTATCATGAGATATTCGAAAAAATTGCCCAACTTTGAGACCTCAGATCTCGGCAATGAAAGAAGTTATGAACAAAATCATTTCACTTTCAGATACTAGGGTATGTCAAGTTTGTTTTCCCAAAATATTTTGCAATTTCATTAACTTTCTTATTTCGGCGTCCTAAGTAGTCATTAAACAGAAGCCCAACGAGCGGTCGATCTGCTAATTATACACAGCCTGCGTCGGAGATGTATCAGATCGTGCTGGGAGATTTCAACGCCAAAGTGGGAATGCAGCAGCCTTATGAGAGGAGTATTGGCAAGTTCAGCTACGGCAACCGAAATGAACGCGGCCACATGCTAATCGACTTTTGCGAGGATCTCCAACTTCGAGTTTTCAACTCGTTCTTCAAAAAGCGAATTGGCCGCAAGTGGACATGGCGTTCTCCAAACGGTCAGACGAAGAATGAAATCGATTTCGTCTTGGCCCCTCACAACTCCACCTACATCAAGGACGTGTGTGTCGTCGCAAGCTTCAACTTCTACAGTGACCACCGCCTTCTCCGAGCCACTCTTGACTTCAGTCCTCCATCACGCAAGCGCCGCCTCCAGCCTGACTACCACCATGCAGAACCTCAGCCATGCGGTTCAACTTTTCTCAACAAGAACATCTACCAATTTGCTATCAATCAGCTGCGAGATCAGATGCCCCTGCCAACAGCATCTCTGGATGTTCAGTATACTACTATTGTGGAGCACATCCAGGAAGCTGCGCAAGTTGCCTCCGAAATTCGACCAAAGAAGAAGCGCCTCTCCACCAACACTGAGCACCTGCTACTACTTCGTCGCACAATGAAGATTGACGAATCGGCGCGATCTCGCATTGAGTTCGCTGAACTCTGCAAGCTAATACGCAAAGAGATTCGCAAAGATCTCCGCATTCATCATTTCAATCTCGTCAACGAAGCCGTGCAGAAGAGCAGAAGTCTGAGGAAAGTGCGAGGCGAGGTGGCAACTGGCAAAAGGCGTCTAATACAGCTACGACAGGATGATGGGACTATCTGCACAACAGTTGAAGATCTCAACAAAGCTACAAAAGCATTCTTTGAGAAGCTGTACGCGTCCACGGCCGATGTTGAATTTCACATCCATTCGCCAGAAGATCGCTGTCCGCCGTTTCTGCCAGAAGAAGTGCGCTCAGCACTCATGCAAATGAAGACTGGTAAGACGCCTGGCAACGACCACATTACCACTGAGATGCTCAAGCACAGCCACGAGACGCTGGTGCCTGTTTTAACGCGACTCTTCAACACCTGTCTAACGCGGCAAGCTACTCCAAAGCATATGGCCGACTCATCTACAATACTTCTCTTCAAGAAAGGCGATCCGCTTCAGCTGAAAAATTATAGACCAATTTCACTACTCTCCGTCATCTATAAACTACTAACAAAAGTCATCAACAACCGGATTGCGCACATCCTTGACGAGTCTCAACCGCCGGAACAAGCCGGCTTTTGACGTCATTTCTCTACTATTGACCACCTCCACTCGTTAAACGAGCTCATTGAAAAGACACACGAGTACCAGCTATCTCTCTACATGCTTTTTATTGACTACGAAAAAGCCTTCAGTTCAGTAGAAGCAAATGCCGTCTGGTCCGCGTTACAAGAACAAGGTGTCCACGCCAAGCTGATTAACCTTTTGCGAAACATCTACACCGACGCCGTCTCAGAAGTCCTCGTAAATGACTAACGCGTTAAGATTGACATACATCGCGGCGTTCAACAAGGTGACACTATCTCGCCAAAGTTGTTCACAGCTTGTCTTGAACATATCTTCCGGCGCCTTCCCTGGGACGACCGCGGCATCAACATCAATGGCCGATGCTTATCAAATCTCTGCTTTGCTGATGATATTGCTCTTTTCGCCAACACTGCCAACAAGCTGCAGCAGATGGCGTCTGAGCTCAACGATGATACTGACCAAGTCGGCTTAAAGATCAACTCTAGCAAGACAAAGACTATGTCAACAACGCCGCTGCTCAATCCCATCCAACTTGATGATAGTGAGATTGAAGCCATCGACAACTTCATCTACCTCAGTCAGCTCGTCACCATTGTCAGAGATCACACGCGCGAAATCCGTCGTTGAAAGCAGGCTGGCTGGGCCGTCTTCCACCAATATCGCAACTTCCTCACATCACGTACTGTCGACATGAAGTACAAATGACAACTTTTCAACCAGTGCATCAAACAAGCAACGCTGTATGGCTCTGAATGCTGGGCGCTGATGAAGAAAGGGCGCGATATTATGGCGGCAGCTCAACGACTAATGGAGAGAGCGATGGCTGGCGTCAACATACTTGACAAGAAGACAAATGACTGGGTGTGAGGCGTCACGAAAGTTGACGACATCATCAAAGCAGCTTGCAAACGAAAGTCTAACTGCGCATGGAAACTGGCGCGGATTGAGGGAGATCACCGGGCGAAAGCTTTGACAGAACGGAGACCACTAGAAACTCGACGACCTGGCCGCCCAAGAACGCGATGGCGCGATGATATTACAAAGCGATGTAAAGCACAAAACTGACAGGCGGTGGCTCGAACGGTGTCGCGGCAAGAATCGTTCAGTCTTATGAGGCGCCCCATACAGTAATTGTATCGAACAGTGAATAAATAAATAAGAATAAATAAAGAGATCTGAGCAATTTCTTCTAAAAAATTATCATCTACGAATAGCTGGTAATTATTCAGAGCTATCAACGCAGCAAGGGCAGGCAGAGAGCCACTATCGATTAGATGGGAGAGGAATGTCAAAAATAAGGGGTAGAATGTCCCTTGCTTCGTCCTCGAACGAAAGAAAGGGTACCTAGCGCTCTGGTTAGCTGAAATCTATTCAAAACACCTTACTTAGTCGGTAGTTTGAAAAACGAAAAAACAAATTTGATTTTTTGATAATCAAAATAACAAACGCCTTTCTTGTGATTTTTTTCCGCATTTTTTAATTGGAAAAAAACTAAAACTCACGCGTTTTTTTGTTTTTTGATCAAATAAAAACAAAATAACAACTGTTTTTTTGTTTTTTTGATTATTTGATAAAACGAAAAATCAAAAGACGTAAAAGGGCACGGATATGAAAGGAATATATCGCGGAGAGAAAGCAAAAATATTGTTTGCAAGAATCCTTTTCTAATTTCTTAAGTAATCAAGAAATTATTTGGAAATAATGGGAAAAGCGGCAAACATTGAGAATTCTTTGAGGTGATTAAATATGTGTAAAACTTCTCTTGTAAAGATATATTATATTTTACAAACTGCGGTATGAAATGATAAGGCAGAATAGTGAACCGTTGTGTAAGAACAGAACAAGTAAATATTTTTAGACTACCCGTACCAGTTCTCGATAAACACTGAGCTTATGAGGATGAAAAGTGACCCAGGCTATGAACATAACTCATTTTGCATATTTCCAAACTATACCTCTCCGAAGAAGTCAGAAAAAATTGGCAATTTAACTTTTGTGACCCATACATCAATGAACTTGCTGCACTATGTGGTGAAACATGCAAATTATTGGACTGGACCAATTTCTGTTTCATTGTTTCTTGAAGGAAACACGAGTGAAGATCTTAGACGGACGTTGAACTTGGTCAGAATTATTGTAGATTGCTTTCCCGATGTACAGATGAAGACTTCGATTCATTTAATCATTCCAAAGGCTCTATTAAGCAAGTGCACTATTCCTGATGAAGAAACTACAATAGATACATCGTGTGGCGAGTACACGCTGGAATATATTACTTCAGTTTTAACGAATCATCCAATGCCAAAAACATTATATCCTGTCAATCTTGCTCGAAACGTCGCCAGAAATGGTTCAAATACGCTATTTATTCTCAATACTGATATTGAAAATATATGTCGACCTAGCCGTTTTGTAGAATTAGTTGGACCACTGCTTGATTCGGAGCTGCCGGAAAATTCTCGAAACGTTCTAGTGGTTCGACGCTTTGAATATAACGCCAGTTTACCTCTTCCAGAGAATAAAGCCAAGTTGCATGAACTGATGAGGAATGAGATGGCAAACGAATTTAGGAAACATATTTATTTTATTGCCCATTCCATTCCAAAGCTTAAAGAATGGTTACACGCTCCTGAAAGTAAGAATCATTCCTCAGTGACACAAAGATTAAGTTATCTTCATTTTGACTGGGAGCCACTTTACATTGCGCGAACTAGCACGATTCCTTTTCATGATGAAAACTTTCCGTATCGTCGAAACAATAATGCACAATTGGTGAGTTATTTTATTTTTGTTATTATTGGAACATGCCTTATAGCTGAGTTAATTGATTTTAAAGGAAACGGTAAATATATAACTTCTACTTACCAGTGAGGATGTAATGGTAAAGCGAAAGGGCTACCATAGCTGTAAAATAAAAGCTTATAGAAAAAATGAACGCAATATGATGTCTGTTGTTTAGGTACTGCACCTTTGTCACATGAATTTCCAGTTTTCTGTTTTGTCGGATGTATTTACTGTACATGCTGGAATCAAACTGGCAGATTCAGCTGTCATAAATAGTATTAAGAAAACATCTACGAAGCAGTTTATGGATGCAAGAAGCGCATTCATCGATCGAATGCAATTACTTTATCCAAATGCGTCGAAGAAGTGCAAATGGATAGTGTAGAAAAACAGCAGAAAATGTGATAGTACTTTACTCCAATATATAGGGTTGTAACGGGGACGGGGAATCTGAAATTCCGGGGACGGGGAATTTCGGGGACGGGGACAAAATGAAATTCCGGGGACGGGGAATTTCGGGGACGGGGAATTTCGGGGACGGGGACAAAATGAAATTCCGGGGACGGGGAATTTCGGGGACGGGGACAAAATGAAATTCCGGGGACGGGGACAAAAAAAATTCCGGGGACAGGGAATTTCCGGGGACGAAAATTTCGGGGACGGGGACAAAAATTTGCAATATTAAAATAATGAAATTTCAAATTTTTAATAATTTAATATAAGCACTTATGACTTATTATTTAAATCAATTATAATTAAAATTAACTATATAATACAATAATTTTGTTTATAAATTTTAAATGTGAGGCTTTTCAACGAGCAGTCTTTATCTACACTATACAAACAGTCACGAACTAAACAGTGTGGAGGCAGAGCACAAGTACATGGAACAGAACATGATAGCAGAAGCGCAAAGTTAAGAAGCACGAAAAAGAAACATGAAAAGCGAATATGAATGAGAGGAGCAAAGCGAGTAAGGAAAGAGAGAGATGAAAAGTAGTTGTGGAAGACATGAGCATCGTCCCTAATACTTAAAATCGATACGTTTGAGATCGTATTTCGCCAGAATGAACCCTTCGGCTTTCCCGCCGTCAAGGCGGCTGCGCAGCTTATCGCCGTACAATAGGCTTGCGCCACTGAACAGGCGCTCGCTCGGGACACTAGTGGGCGGGGCAGACAGATAGCGACGAGCGACTTTCGCCAGAAAAGGAAATTGACCTTTGTAAGACGACCACCATTGATAAGGGCAACTACTCGGATCTGGTCGCGTCACACTGCGATAACGACGAATTTCGTCAGTGATCTTGGACTTGACAGATGACTCCTCATTAACTGTAGGAGGGTCTGCGTTGACCTCTTCCTCATCGAAAAGACCTGCGAATAAGCCACTGCGTGGACTGGTCG
>NIUQ01004940.1:0-12216 GCA_002796945.1 Plectus sambesii
AAGAGGTGGTTTGTGACCGACTTCCTCTGCTTCGTATCGCAGCGGATTCCAGAAACCACGTTTCAGGTACGCAAAGAGAACCGGCTAAATGTGAACAGTGCATAATTCATGATATTCTTGAGAAAATAATATAATATGGTATAATTGCACTTTCATTAGTGACATGATATCCATAATTTCACTATTCTATTATCATTTCTCAATAAAAGAATTCATGATTTTATTATCTAACGATGATATATCACTATCAGAGCATTAGTCATCGTGTACAGAAGAAGGATATTATATCAACAATTAATGATGTGATATCAACAACTAACCGCAAAATGCTATTACATCATTTTCAGTTATTGACATTATTAACCCTTTACTCAATCGACTTTAATATTCACGATGAGAAAGTAGTGCTAAGGGTAGAAAGTTTTCGAAAAGGTGGGATAGATAAGTTTTTGAAATTATACAGTAAAGAGTGTAAGGTCATAGAATTTTTGTCATGACATCGAATGTTGTGAGCGTTTAAGAAAAGAAGTTAAGGTTGCTTTTTATTAACGTTAAATTATGTGCATATTTGAATACTTGAAAATTACGATTGTCATCTACATTTGTCATTCATGCGGGCCGATTGGTGTAGTGGTCTACACCTTTGCTCATCAGTCTCAAGGACGCGGGTTCAATTCCCGCTGAGGGCGACCCATCACCCAACCAAGGTGCTCATCCCTCCGTGGGTCGGGGAATTGGTAGCAGCTAAGCTGCGAATATACCGGCGACAGGCCCTCGCGACAGGCTGGCCGATTCTCTACCAGTCGCATCAACCATGGCCCAGCGTCGCATCGCGACAACGGGCCAAAGGAGCGGACCCCGCCACCCTGCGAGATAACCGCCAAGCGGACACTGCGAATAGCGGTACAAACGCTGAAGAAAAAAAATCAATCTACATTTGTCATTCCTATGCTTTCTCGATATGAGCTTAGTAATTTCAAGTATGATTAAGTACTACTAAAGGGTAACTATTCTGTTTTGATAACCCTCTTCTTTAGGATAACTGTTGGATGAAAAAAATCAAAGTGATTTTCAGCCATTACAAAAACAATAAAAGGAACGTTGTTTTTCTACCTTTCTGTGTAGCAGAAATATGCAGTCCACGATAGCAAGCAATGCAATTGAGATCATGATTATTCCAAAAATGAAACGCGCTATGTGAACGGTGAACCAATCGTTTGCGCTTTCTAACGTAAGTTGACTGTCTCTGAATAGTTTGTAGAACAAAGTCTGAAATAAATATTTACAATTAGTTATACTGACATAAGTCAATCGTCACCAATCAAGGAGGGCAATTCTTCAAAGTTACATTGTTCAAAGTAGCAATATTGCGCAAAGTAATATGCAACTCTATTACAAAACTGAAGTAATGGTTCCGACACGCTCCACTGCTGAGTGATTCGTATTTCTAACAGTGAATAATGACAGAATTTGAAAAACCGCCGCGTCCTTTTCAAATTCAAAGGATAAATGTTGATTGTGTTAGAATGAAATAGTTTGTTCACATTTCTGATCATCTGGTAGAAACAGTCAGTTACTTACCCCAACAAACAGTGGCCCAATGAGAAGAAGCAGAGCCGTATGATATTGCGACGCAGGGGTGAAAAATTGTTTCAAGCCACTGATAGACTTTGGTATTCCTAGAGCCAGCATAGTATCCTTCTGTAGTTCATGCCAGCCTGAAATTTGAAAGGTGAAGCCACAATGAATGTAAATTATATTTTCTTGTTAGTAATATTTTATATAGATGATCGATTATCTTCTTAGCATTAGACAGATACTGAATGAGTCAGTTTATTAGAATTTTTCAGTTTTTCGGTACTCAAAACTGAATCTCAACTCTACTTGATTATCAGTTTTGCATATGACAACACGGTAATAGCTTGGCAGTTGGAACTATACTGTACAATTTATTTTAAAGTGACGACAATAAAGACACACAATTCCTCAGTGACCAATTCTCAGCAATATTATTATATGAGTTCTTCATTGTTAACTTAGTTGGGATAAAACAGAAGATAATTAATCAACTATTTCAAATAGTGATAATTATGAGCTCCTGAAGCTTATTTGACTTTTGACGAATTTACATTTTTCACTTTACTTGAAAGTGAAACCTAGAGAATTCTATACAAATTATATAATTCTGAATATTAATAATATTCTTGATATAACAGTAAGCATGAATGCATGCAAAAATGTGAAAAACAAAGTTCAATAAAACCACGAAGGCTTCTATGATGGTGTTTCTAATGGAAAATCTAGCAAACAGCGAATATTATTTGGTAAAATTTTGCGTCTCAGTCCCCAAAAACATCAACCTAAGCATAAAAAGGGAAATAATTGTAACTGTTAGTGAAAGAATTTTGGCAAAAAATGAGGAAACCTATTTACGAAAATAGATTACATTATTTCGTCATTCAGCCTTTGTGAGCATCTGAACAAAGGAGTTAATTTCAAATACGAGCCAAGTGATCAGGCGGGTTCAATGAAAAAGTATAAAGCTTGAAATGTACCGTAAAAGAGGCCGACGGTGATGAGGAATAACAGGATAATGATTTCCAGAAACTTTGAGTTTAGATTGATGACAAACTTTAGCTGAAAAAATTCAATTATTTGTAAAGCATTAAGATGCTCAATCTATATCATTGTCGGCTACCTGCGAAAGAGAATTTGAAAGCTGAATTAACCCTCAGTCTTTATGAGCAAATGAAGTATGATGCATTGGGGTGATTAGAGATAAAGGAAGGAGAGAATCCTAACAATAAATAACCGTATATCATTTTAACAGATTAGGACCACGCGGGACAATAACACACTTCCACTTTGATCTTTATAAATCTCTGCTAGTTGGTTAACGAGAGTGACTTCGTGGGCAACAATCAAATGTCATAAAACTGATAAATGTTGTCCGTCGGACTTATTTATCCTCTTTCACTTTACCCTTAAGATATAATGATTTTGGTTGAGCAAAGACGACGGATCATTGTTAAACATTTCATAATCAGTCCTCTTTGCTATCCGAAACCGAAATCAAAACTGCTTCGTCAAATTGACTCAACACTGAAGCGGATACTTCCTATTTGTTTGAAACTGAAATTGAAAACAGTCGAAAATGGAGACGAAAATTTGGCAGTCTTGTATCATTTAAAATTCCTATATATAACACATATGTCCCTTGTATGTATCGACTAGGAAATAAAATGTGCCTTCTGTGCGTGTTGGCAGAGGAGCCTGACGCAAAGCCGAAGGTGGCGTTTTAGTTATATGAAAACCAAAACCTTCAAATCAATTCGAAATCAAATTCATTATTGGTTGTACCGCTTTTTAAACCTTTCTCACTGCGAGGGTGATATTAGAAATGGAACAAAACTATTTCTAATTCAATCAATATCGTATAAATAATGCAACTTACAATGTCAGAAAAAGAGAAATGCGAAAGAACCATGTGGATGATTGCGAGGACGATCGCAGTTAATAACTTTTTTGTGCCAAATTTGTGTATATCATCCAATACGCTTGTCAGTACGGAGAGAAACATTGGAATCTGAAGGAAATGAAAAACATTAATGCATGTAAAATTACCGGAAACTGTGTTTGCAACAATACGCTGACATGTACAGCGCAAATCAGGATAACAGAGGAGGGGCGACTACAGATGTGGGTATCGGTGAGCGATGGTGGCGGGGGACTACGTACTACTGCCACCAGGTGCAGAACCGATTTTATTCCATTCTTAACGTCGCTGATTTGCGACCACAATTAATTATATTCTCCTTCGGACCTCATACCCGCCTGTGGGCGGCCGATGGTTAATTGACGGGATATTGTTGAATTTTGATGAAAGAGATGGACTCTGTCAATATATACCGGGTTTTCTCGAAATTAGGCCCCCCCAAAATTACGCCCCGGGGGGCGTAAATTTGAAAGTCTTCTCGATATTTAGCCCCGGGGCGTAATTTCGGAGTTAAAAAGTGTTCGTTCGACCTCAAAAAATAGTACTGTTTGAGCTATCTTTTCTTGAAATTTTGCCTTGGTATGTTAATAGATATACGTGTAAAATTGCATTNACAACAATATTACGTATCAGTACGCTTCTAAGCATTTCGCGAAATTAAGCCCCGGGGCGTAATTTTGAATTTCACGTGACCACCAAAAAGCACGTTTTTCTCGTCAGCGCCCCGGGGCGTAATTTTGAATTTCACGTGACCACCAAAAAGCACGTTTTTCTCGTCAGCGCCCCGGGGCCTAATTTCGAGAAAACCCGGTATACAGCAGTCTAAAACTGAGAATATCTTTAATAAACTTAAATAAGGGGAATCTAGGTTTTCTCTATCGCTGGACATGTTTATATGTAACAGTGAACACCTCAAGCCCTCACCATAGTGCCCAGGCATAGAAGAAATAGTGCCAAATAAAAAAGCACGGTCCATATTGTGCCTTTATTAAGCAGCGCAAAAGCCGTTGGTATGCTCAAGTAGTTCTCATCGGTGAACATTACTGAAAGTAATACGATTTGCGTGGATGAAACTGAAAATCGTTCGTTGAACATTTTGGCATACCAGAAATGCACAATCGTCATTAAATACCATAGTTTATGAAAGAAGTACAATATGAAATGAAATAACTCACAGCCATGCGCGTAAAGTGATATTGATTCAACGTGGCTGAGGAAGAGCACAGCTTTGAAATGGATAAGGCCAATTATGAGTCCGGTAAACGTCATCGATACGAAGACCACCCATGGCGCTACGGTGGCGATTTTCCACCGCTTTTCTGGCTGATTAACGGTTTCACTATGGCGATGGAAGCTTGCCAGTGTGTGATACACGCCCATTCCGGCCAAAAGGTAAGTGAGCGCGTGAATGACACCATCGGTTGATGGAAAATGCTAAAATGTTTTAATTAATGACGCTTTGCTAGTTCTGTGATAGAAAGATGAAGCGGGGGTCATAAAAGGATGTCCTGATTTGGTTTTTAGGATGGCGGGAGCAAAGTTTTTCTCCCATGTTGTGATGGGAAACTTTGAATGCGTACAGTACGACGGACGATAAAGAATTCATTGTTTTAGGCAAAAACGGCTTGATGGAATAATCCTGATAACCTGCCTGACTTTGACCGCGGACATTCTCTTTCTTTACCTTATTCTAAAGCTGAGGTTAGAATGCTTCCCTAAGTCTGACTAGGAGAAGCGATTGTCACTGTCGACAGGCAGGCACACTGGCAGTATTTTTCAGTAAGGAATAATAAATAATTTTCGTCAAAGTCGAATAGTTGCCGCTTGCTTACCGTCAGATTAGGGTGAAACAAGTGATGCAGCGACTGATCTTCGTACTGGTATGACGCAAATGGCGATTCGAACACGTCGATAAAACTAATTCCCATGTAAGTCAGAACCAGCAAGAAAAGAGGTAAGAACAGAAGACCATAAAGCAATTTTCCGATTAATTTTGGGCCAATAATAGTGCCCGCCAGCACCAGTAGCCACACTACAACAATCAGTGCTGTTAGAGAAAAGCTAGATTCGTTTGACGGCAGGAAATTCCTGAAAAATAGGGCACATATTATTTCATCGGTAAGTTCTTATAATGCGTTAATGAGTCGTCTAGCGTTACCTCTATGAGTCCCCCAAAATGTTACTAGTTATTGTAATTCCACAAACAGGAATTCGAGCTGGCGTAGCTTTCTTTACATTTGAAACCAAGAAATTTTACTTAAAGACCTCCACAAAATGAAGCGCACTGTAGCCGATCCCTTTACCGCCAAAGTATCTGACTTTCTTGCACATAAATTGCTTCTATTGAGCTCTATTTTCCGCTGCTAAAACTGTTCTTTATGAGAATGAACCGAAAAGAGCAAAATTTTTTCAAAATAAATATCACTATGTCACGCAAAAGATTGCGTGTGCATCAGTATATATACTTTGAAAATTTCTCAGTTCTCGAAATAAGAGTATCGGAGGTTTATTGTCGAGGAAGCCAGTCAAAAGCTTGTCAATATTTGTTAAGGTCATAAGTTCTGAATTGCACATGAAGAATGTTGTTCTCAAACAAGTGAAAATATCAGAAATAGTGGATTCAAGAAGGGCACCAAGAAACTCTTACTCCATGAACTGTCCGGCAGCATAATAGACTATAGGTGATCTGTCGGTGTAATTAATCAGATTGAACTCCACTTCAGGACTGGAATACAGTTCTTGCTGAATGCAGTTTTCTGGAGCAACTGATACTGATCCAAGAACCTCTCCACTTTTCAAGCAGGTGTACCATCGAAGCACTGGTTTGCAAGCTAAAGTGGTGTGTATTATTGTCCATTATTGTATTCTTGACTGGGAATAATTGAAATATACATACCACATATGTGACATACGTGGCACAGGCGAAGGGACAGCCGTATGTTTAAAATAAATTACAATGTACCTCTTTTACTTCAATCTGTTTTGAGAGATACTGTGAAGCAAGCAGAAACTTTATTTAGTTTGACTGAAATTTGTACTACATTATTTATTTGATATTATAACTGAAATATCAGATGCGAAAAAGTTTTCCTCATATTACTGTAAAATTTTTCATTAATTATAATTGTTGCAGAAAGCGGTTATCACTGCAAAAATTAATAGCCCAGGTGTTACTATTTGTTTAACCTGCTCGAGCTCTATATGCTATTTCTTTTGGAAGTAAAGAAACCAAAATCAAATGTTTAGTTTCTGTTAATCTGAAACTTAAGCAACCGAAGTTACCAGTTGCACCAGGAAACATCATCTTGTACTTTAATAATTTCGCAAGGAAGATATTGTTTCAGAAGGCAGTTTTTAGTAATTAAATTTAAATAAAAACAGCGACTGTTTTACTGAGACATACTTTGCAAACCTTATTTGAAAACGCATTAAACGCACCTTCAATATTCCAATCATTGTCACATCCTGTCAATACGTCGCTGCCGAATAGCGAAGCGATAGTCAATCCGAGAAATTTGGCCGTTTGCTGACCAAAGTGTACAGCAAAAACTGCGCATGCAATAGCTTGCATCCATCCCAGTGCTGAAATTAATTGTGTTTTACTTCAAACAGGAGCAAAGGTTGAAAGGTTGGAGTGAGTAGGGAGAGGACATTTGGTGGGAGATTTCTGCGTCAAGGAGCGTTACTCTTTGACTGATGTGATCATTCTACTGACGAGAAATATTTCTAGCTATTGAAGTTCATATTTGCTTATATGTGTGCTAGTTGGATCTACGGGAAGTAAGAACACCTAGGGATGCACCCTTCTTTCCCGGTGCCAGTGCTGTTCATTTTTTAAAATAATTTTGATCCTTACATCATTATTAGCTTTCCAGTTAGTTATTACGTAAGATACGTTCTCTGTACTAGAAATCAGAGAATTTGCGGCCCTTAGTTGTCCTCTATTACCTCTTAGCGGCGGTGAAATTGATGCAAATGTCGCTGTAGGAGCAAGGCCGGAAATGTGTCCCAGCGACATCTCAATGCTCGTCAGCGGTATTGAAAAAAGAATGCCAAATAGTACCATGGCAAGAATGAAATATACTGAAAAGATTGAAGCATTCTTCAGAGTACAACTTCGTAAAAATATCAATATCGAGCGGTTTTTGCAAAAGTTTTCGTTACTTGTGATTGCGAAAAGAAATTTAAACATAAATATAAACACCAGCCATGCTTATCTTTAATGATTATTTTTTTCACAATTTTGAAGGATGAGGAAAATAGTACAACTTTGGAAATCATCTTAGACAGCTAAGATAAGCTTCCTTTTCGTCACGAAATTAATTCCAGTCTATCACATGCTGTGCAAAATATCATTAAAGGATACATTCTCGACTTCTCTAGCAACAAATCTGGCTTAATCGCAGTTTTCATCCCGTTGATCGGAATTTTGCAAGAAAGTATAATAATTTCATTAATACATTTAATATGTCTAAGTCGATCTCTCACCTCCACCGCCAGAGTAAATCAAAGCCGGCAGCTTGAAAGCAAAAGGTCCGGCGGCGAAAGAAGCGACGGCGACCAAAAAGTCGGCGGAATTGGCAAACCGACCGCGCCCAGCCATTGCAATGGTTCCGCAAAACGCCGCTAGTCGTCTGTCAGACTGGGCAGTACGCAACGCTACACGCTGCACAGCCGGTGGCACTGCGGCACAATGAGGCGGGCGGTTGTCTTTAAATTCGTGCCAGGGGCGCGGCTGTGGCGTTTTTATCCATCACCCGATTAATGGAGAGCGGCCGCTGTCCGACGTCGCGCCTTACTATTTCACAGCTTTTAGAGCTATAGAAGCCTAAATAAACAGTTACGATTTGGTGAGGCGCGTCGCTGTCAACTAATAGGCAGTTTGCAATTTCGGCATTGCATCTGCCAGCCTAAAAGTGACTGATTGGCTACGCTGCGTATCCAGGAAGTTTGCATCCGAATAGAAAAGTAATAATATCACGTTCTCAGCGTAAACAGATAGATTAAAGCTGCCATGGCTTCGTAAGCTGTTCATCAGCAACAAGCCTCTTATTTGAAATGGAGTAATGCAGCAGAAATTTAATTGTGTTTACGCAGGGATAGCACCTATTTATAGCAAGAATTTGCAACGGTAAGTTCCAAATTCGATTACTCATTCCGAGCTGAACGACATTCTTTTATTAAAATGAAACAACGAATTAAATGTTAGAATATCTACTGCCTAGGTTCTCGACATCCTAATGTTGCAAGCATTTATTGCAAGCACAAAACGTAGAATAACCTTCGCATGTTTTGTGCGTGTAATAAACTATATTGTTACAAACAAAGAAGGTGGGATTCGCAGACCGTAATAAATCGTAATATCAAACTGCCAGTTCACAAAGAGGCGCAAAGAAGCATAAAAGTAAAAGAAAGAAGATCAGATGTAAACATGTGTTTCTAAGAGAGCGAGAGAGAGAGAGCAAGGGGAAAGGCTGAGTGGGAGACAGCCCAGAGCGGACAGTAATGGGTTTGCGGCACGCAATGCGCCAGTTGCCGACCCTGCTGACAGCGCCGCGATTCGACTCTTCGGCGCACGACCGGTTAGGATTACCTGCGCCTCGGCCTATTTGTACTCCACACGCTCATTCACCTTGTGCGCCTGTGCGCACGATCAGGGCCCGACATCCAACGCAGCCTGCCATATATCTCACCTGTTGGTGCGACATCGAACATGTTTTCAAATTTTATGCATTTCATCATGCAAAAGTGAAAGAGTTAGTTACCCGTTCTAATTTTGGTATAAATGAGTGAAAAGATCATCTTATTCTTACGTAGTTTTCGTTCCAATCATCTTCTTTATTAAGTTTCTTGAAAATAATCTCCCTCTTATTCGATTTCTCATTGTGCTGCTAAAATCATCATTAAAGAAAGAGGAATATAAGATTAAAAAGCTTAAAAAATGCAACTCTTTAGTGTGAAATGTTGAGTGTACTTTGACGCATTCGTTAAAAACTTCACAGCTATCGAAAATAAGGCGTAAGGATGTCAGTATGAGAGAAATTCTGATAGACAAGCTGATTCTGTATGAAAAGAGAAGCTGCTTGTTACCTTGAATCTGATACAGTTCGTGTCCGAATGAATAGCCACGTTTCGTCGCATTAGAGATAGTAGTAGCTTTGTTCAGATTGATGGCAGCCCATCAGGCTCGCTTAGCGGTTTTCAAAATATCAGTGGCGATCGTCAGATTGCGCGCAGAGGTTGCTGTAAGTTCTCGAGGTTTGAAACGATGCTGCTTACATCTTCACTACACTGAATTGATCATATGTATGTAAATTAACACGATATAGACCGGCCAAAGTTTAAAGCAAATATTAATTTGTGAGGTACAGATTGAAAATTTTCCCTACTGTTTTCCTCTTTAGCATCTGCTTCGTATCAAAGCCACTTTGAATCAGAATGATAGCGACCACAATTCCGCGTTGCATTCACTCAAAAACGGCATTCACCTCCGCACCATTTCGCAAGTAAGGCAATTGTCAGCAGGGTCGGCGGTTTTATGTCCAGATGCGCATTGCGAATGTCACTCAAACGCATGGAAGTGCGCGGCGACATCAAAATTGCGCGATCACCTGCGGAGAATTGCGGCGGTGTTGCGAACGCTCTTTCTCTAAAATCGTATTTATTGTTATACTGGGTTGTCCCAGAGTTTACGTGCAGGAAGTATATCTCGAACATCGTTTGCCCGTTCTTTTCGGAACACGATTAGTCTTGTAAGTTGACGTTTTGATAGTTTTTCCTGGGCCAGTAATTTTCATTTCGTCCATTAATGTACGACTGGTTGTCAGTCATCTGTATAATATGCGCTCTTACGATTTATGGAATAAAATGACGATTTCTCGCCGAGCGTACCACAAATCAATGCTTCTGGACGGACACGAAGGCCCTGGACATTAAAAACTGAGATACAGGAGTCTTTTAAAGAGTGCAGCCGTGCGGTTTGTACAGTCTGTGTTCCTCTACAATGCTTCAACGTGATTCAAACTTCCATGCATGAAATTTTAGAATAATCTTTCTTTGAGAATAACAACATATCCTACTCTTTTGATATCCCAAAAAAACAGAGCTATTTAAAAATTTTAAAGAAAAAGAAACAGAATTAGAAACATAGCTTCCTTTTTGTTCATTTAATTGAGCACAACAATCACGAAAAG
Organism: Plectus sambesii; assembly: GCA_002796945.1. Classification (NCBI taxonomy): domain Eukaryota; kingdom Metazoa; phylum Nematoda; class Chromadorea; order Plectida; family Plectidae; genus Plectus; species Plectus sambesii. Next base: position 10,690 of record NIUQ01004940.1, read on the forward strand.
GGATATGACATAATCTATTTCTATTTTAAGCTATCCTTTTTATTGAGCGAAACAATTCATTGTGATGAATACAGACAGAGTAACATATAATGTCATAATAGCACAATACAATTTTGAGTGGATAGATCAAAGAGACTGCCGTTTCGAGGCTCAATATTTCCATTATGAAGAGTCGCGGTTGGCCACGTTTTGTTTACCATTTGATTTGTTCAATTAGTGAATAGCGACGACACTTTTTTACCGAATCAGATCTTATCAGAACACAAGATAGGGCTCGTTTCAGTTGTATTTTTGAATTTAAAGAACAAATTTTGAATGGATCTGTCGGAATTAGTGGAGGAGTTTTATTGGAGTACCGTTATGCCACTTCATTTGGAAAAAATGAACGTTCTTGTAGTAAATTTGCTTACTATAGTGTAATATATCGATGAGTTTGGACGATGCGTTCTCTTAAGCTAGGGACGTTCTCTATTCTGATTTGTTGAGGTGTGGTGCTCGATCAAACTGTGGATATTGTATGCTTAATTGATAGTAAAATGATATGGTAAAGATATCACAGCATATAAGTTTCAATTAACAATATTAATCCTTACCATTAATCCAGGGAAGATCATATATTTCGACCTGCCGAGTATATCAGTCTGACCAGTGGGATTCAGGGTAAAGTATTTGCTTGAAAAACGCAAAAAAGTTATTATTGATTCGCTAGCAAAACATCAACGCCCCCTTTAATTCTTCGGCGAATTTAGGTTGTCTTCCAGCAGAAAGGTCATTCCGATATCCCCAAAAAATCCGGTCGAACAGGCATCATCTTGACTTTGACAACGACCCGACCGACGATGCTGTAGAGATTACGCGACGACGCGCCCTTGTAAGATCGCCGCCAGATACTTTTGAGATGATCGGAGGAAGATGATCGCCAGTCTCAGACTTCTTTCAGGTAGGCTGACCTTTCCTGTCTCAGTAGCAAAGCGTACTTATATCACATGTCAGCTGGAACTTTTTATTGTGCCCAGTACGCATGTTCTTGCCATTTTAAACTGTACTGCACAGACTGTAAAGTTGTACTAATTTTTCCTCTATTCAGAAAGTCGTAAATTGCTAAATAAATTACTAAAAACATGAAATCGCAAAATGATTTTGAGCATTAATCCGAGTGAGCACGTGAAAACTTTGGCTTGAATGAACGATCGCCAATGACGTGTCCACATCTGACGCCATCGCCAGTGTACAGCAGCGTAAAAGGAAGGTCCCACAACAGTTCTTTCAGGCCGACCCTTCCGGCCGAACGGCGCGCCTTACTGCAACCAGCGCGCGATTCGATTGTAAAATTAAAGTTCCGGGCAGACGTACGGGCAGAAGGCGATCATCCCTCTGACCCGAACCCGACCCATTATCCAGTCCGACTCCCCGTTGAACAAGACTCGACCCTTTGACGACACATTCGAATACCCTTGTTTTGTCCGATCATTTCTTTTCAACAGTCTGACTGTCTGTGCCGTCTTCACTTGCTCCCGCCAGTTGCAC
>NIUQ01004941.1:0-12125 GCA_002796945.1 Plectus sambesii
TTGTTTGCACGATTTCTTAACTCGGCAGAAAATTTGCATACGATCGCCATGAACTGTTCAATATTGTAAGGAACTAGCACCAATGATTAGTTTCTTTTCGCATGTGAATCGATTGAATGGGTGTTGTAAAATATTGCTCGCTGCCTTTGATCGCTCATTATCACCACCAACGTAATTTTATTATGAGATGATCTGATACGGACCGGCTACTGTACCTATTTGAAATTTTGAGGACTCGAACAGAATAAAATTTGGTCTTAAGAGACAAGATTCGTGAAGAATGGTTGATGATACCAGCAGAGTATGCTGTACTGCGATGGATTTGGATCATTGTGTAGCATGTTTAATGCTCAATTTTAGTGCGCTCGGCATGGTTTGGCGCAGTCCGAGAGATAACCAATTCGGTTGTGGCAGTATACGGCATTTCTGACAGGTGCAAGAGAACCAGTCGCATAGGCGGTATGTTGATGACATTTTACTGTACTTGGTTCGAAAACCATTATGTTTCAATGAGTGCTTTTCATTCTCTGTCTTAGTGATTGCCTGCGGTGAAACTGGCTCAGGCACCGGTTGGGATGAGGTGTAGGTTTAAGGTGGGATATTTGGGTTGAACTTCGTGGATATGCTATGACATGTCCGTAAATATGAATACGATATAGACAGCAGTTGTCTTGTTTGTTCAATTGATCCCTCTTTACTCTTAACTTCTGGCGCAGTGCCATATCCATGTTTAAAAAACCGTATATAACCCAAAACAGGCTTTTAATAATGTTTACCAATCAATAATGAAAGCAGATAGTGATGAATATGTTAAGGAGAGTGTTGAAATAAATGAAATTTTCAGATGGTTCGTAGCAGGTGCCTTGTCGCCGTCTGCTCAATATTACTGCAGTGTTTTTACTCGGTGACTTCGCAGAATTCCCGCATAGATACACTCAAGTTTGTTCACGCTGTAAGTTTAGTGCGGATTTGCTCACCTACAGTAATAATATGAATTTATGAATTTACAACTGACCCAGGTATAAGAGAGCGCATGGGAATAGGAAAAAAGCTTTATGTATCGTGGTCTCTTAATTGTTGTAGCAGAATAATGCAAAAATCATAAGTCCTTATAATCGGATTCTATCGTATCTTGAAATAGTGTGATGAATACATGACCGCTGGATTTACAGTCTATCCCTTATATAAGAAAACGAGTGCGATTCAAAAAATTCTTTAGCATGCACATGCGACTACAAATTAAAACAATAGTAAGAATAGTATATGATTTAGGTATTTTAGCAGATAATAGTATGATACGTGTTTATTTTAGGTATGGCGACACGGTGACCGCACTCCGTCAAGGACGTTCTCGACCGATACAGCGAATAACGAATCGACTTGGCCGCAAGGATATGGAGAGCTCACTCGCAAAGGGATTACGCAGCAGTACGATCTTGGGAAATGGCTGAGGCAGAGGTACGACGGATTCCTCTCACGGAGCTATTCGAAATACGAGGTAATGAGAACAATTTCTATTATTTAGCTTTTATATCTTGTTTTATCGTAAAACTGCCAGGACCTATTTTATCAGCAATCGCTTTCCTACTTCATTGTGGTTCGTCGCTGATTAGAATGGTTGATTGTTTAGATATTCGTGAGAAGTACGGGTTACAACAGGACAATTATGTCGGCGATGGCGACCATGGCCGGACTGTTCGTGCCTGAAGGCGAGCAGATTTGGAATGAAGATATCCGCTGGCAACCTATTCCTGTTCACAGTCGACCGAGAGAGTCCGATCCGGTACAGTTTGATATCAATTTCATTTATCAGTCAATTTATGAACGCAATAGCTTTTCAAAAGCGCAGTTTTGCACGAAATGATGTTAATGAAGTGAAAATGTTAAATAATCGAGTATTAATACCGCCCTTTTATTCCCCGCTATCAGATGAACGTATTGATAAGTTGTATTCAGATGCTTTGGACGAACAGACAATGTCCAACAGCGGAGCAACTCTACCGGGAAGTGGTAGACATGCCCGAGGTCAAGGCGATTGAGGGCGAGAACGCAGGGTTCTTATCGATGCTGTCGGAAAAGACTGGCAGCGATCGCCCCTTGCGACTCGGAGATATGTGGGAGATCTACGATCCTCTCAATGCCGTGGTACAGTTTGTATTTTTACTATAGTCAAAATTTCTTGGTCAATAATAGAGAGCCGCAGGGAACGCCGTAACACGCTTATTATCGGAAACTAAATTGAGCACGTTCACTACGGCATCCACGCTGTTAATCTTTATCGTTACGGAACCAATCTGAAGTGAAGGGATTGTTCCTGTCCTGATTTTTTGATTACGGTTTGCATATTGACCGGCTAGCAAATAATGGAGAATAAATTGACGCTAAGAGTTTGGAATAGTTTTTAGAACGCGGCGACATTGAAAACGAGATAATAGCTGAGAACAGTGAGATACGAACGATGCAAAAATGATTAGTGATAATGAGAATAAATGAGAGTGAAACAAAATAACAGGAAAAATGCCTCCTCCCTCATGGTCCGACCACGTTACTGAGAGCAAACGCTGTTCATGTACACTATCACTATGGTTAACACAAATTTCTGTTACAGTATCATCACCGTGAAACCCACGAGTGGCCCAGCTGGGTGAGCGAGGAGGTTTGGTCGGATTTGCAACGTTTATACCACTTATACCTCAAGTACTACTTTTTCACCACCGAAGTTCAACGATTAAGAGGCGGTACGTTGGGTTTTCTAATTTCAGCTTAGTTAGAGTGTCTTCTTACTTTTTAAATTTGTCTTGAGATATGTTTATCATAAAATGTTTCGCCAGAAATTTGCACTGAAAAAGGAGAATATTTAATCAACCACCGCGATGCTCAATTTATAAACGCGCGGTTATTTAAGCGTTATTTGTGCAGAATAAAGCAGTCTGCCGTTTGCTTTACCCAAAAGTTCACGGATGAGCCAGGATTCGAAAAACAACGGATGAGTTGTGCATATCTTAACGTGTTTGGAGCGAGACCAAAAACTGGATATTCAGAAAAAGCTATCGTAAGATTTTAATGATCATTTTCGCTGTTCAGGGCTACTGCTCAGTGATGTTCTCACGAGAATGGAGCAGAAAGTTGACGGAGAGCTGGACGAGCGACGAAAGTTTCACGCCTTTTCAGCGGTACGGTTTGTCTTTGTTATTTTTGTTGTTGCTAGCGTTCTGACGAAACAGCACAGCGAAGTACTAAGCTCGAAACTTTAATAGAGTATTGCGTACTATTAAGGTTGCGCGCAATCACTGATTGTACAATATTATTACTTTAGTAAGGGCACTTAAAAAGTCAGTGAGGATATTTTTTACATTAAATTGGCTTGGAAAATGTCGCCCATGAAGTAGAATATGCTATATACAAAAAACTAGTCATCGAAAGCAAAGCGAGAGCACAAGTTTTCGAGTAAAAACTATTCCGTTCTCTCATGGTCTTCAGGCCTTAATTCTGAAACTTGACTATGCAATTTAATGCCGTAAAAAAGAAGGAATAGAGCTTTGTCATTGGCTACATGAAGCTATGTAAAGTGCAAATATTTCAGCACGATACGACATTGGCGGCGTTGTTGGTAACATTGGGCATCCTACCCGAGAGGTGGCCGAGCTACGCCAGCGTCATCCTCGTCGAACTGCATCGCAGAGACGATAGGAACTTTGTTGAGGTTGGTTCTCGTCTTTTCACTCTGTAATTACCCGTAGATTTTGCTTTTCTCGGCGATATTATGTAATATCTGTGTACCGATCGGCGGAATTATAAGCAGCGCACGACGAGATAACTATAACGTCAAGAGCGACGTCCCGTCGGTGTACTGTGGATGCGGCAATAGGAACGGTGCATTCAACAATTGCTTAAGGATCTATCTTAATAGTAATTGTACCCGGCTATTTTCGTATTTGCGCGTTACCTAATAAACGCAAGAATATCCGCAAGCAATCAACAGACTCTCAGTTCACTCAGTCGGTCGCTGTGGCGCACGCATAAATGAGCTGCAAAATTCATAAAAACCGTGCCTTAAACTGAGCAATCAGAAGGATGTAAAATACAATGTAAGAATAATATACACTACATATTAAAATGTGATGATTGGTCAGAGTGAGTAGTTTTTCGATTTTTCAGGTCTACTTCAAAAATGGCACGGAGGACAAGGTGTATCCAATCGAAGTGAGCAACTGTCCAAGACCGTGCACACTGATTCAGTTCAGTAAGCGCAGTAAGGCTCTCATTCCCACTGATTGGGAGTATGAATGCGGACTGAAAGTGTGGTACGAGCTGGAGCCGAAAACTTACCTGAGTAAGTCCACTTACTTGAATACTTAACTCGTTAATTTGCCGCTATTTAACTATGGTATATGTCTCATTTTAGTGGCTTGCGTCGAGCCGCTTTCAATGCCACTCGTCTCCGCACAGTAAACTGTAAAATTCAGGCACATGTCATCAATTTTGTTTTGGCGCCAAATTTAAACAAAACGTGCAATGCAAGCACAAGTAATCACTATTCGGATTTCAGTAATGGTTGGCGTGCTGGCGGTGGTGATCACATTGCTGGCGGCGATCGTCGGCTCATTCGTCATGACGGCGCTCAGAGCGGAACCGGTGGCTATTTATGAATTGTCGTCCCCCATGCACCCGCTGTCCTCGCGTGACACGGACGAAGGCGGTGTTTGAACTGTCTTCTGTCGCGCTACGTATTTTAGCAGCATCGACCACCTTAGTACCCTACACGCCCTCTTAATTTGTCTCATCATTTGACGGGTAATGTAATCGTATCCTGAATTTCTATTAAGTTAAGCAGTACTCAAGTCCGTAAAAAAGCATAGCGCTGAGTGTTGCTATGAGTTACTTAACTTTAGGAAACGATTATGTTACCGGCCCATCGATTCTTTCGGCCTTAGGCGAAAGGCGCATACTTACCTTTGCATGCAGCAAACAATTTTATTGCATGCCCCAAACTCAATGATTCATCGTATGTTTTGTGCATGTAGTAAGATTTTTGTTGCATGCAATAGAGGTAAGCGTGCACCTTAAGTCTAAATTCTAAGCCTAAGGCAGAGTGCCATCGATGATGGGGCTTTTTATGAGTGTTTGTAGCTACCATGATTGTCGATCGCGCTAAGACATATATTGTACACATGTGTCAATGTGCTTTTTGTTACTTGGATAGATTTGGATGTTAATTATGAACTATCAGCTAATTTGATCAGTATTGCTGTCTGAATAGCTTGCATTAACGCTTTGTACTATGCATATTATTAATGCGCGTTTTTTACAATAATTCATAATTTGAAATGAGACTTTGAGCTAGAATCGTCATTAATGATGAATTCGTTAACTTTGCTTTTATCGGTGCTGTTTTAGGGCGCCGAAACGCTATTTAGGTAAGCGTAGCTGTACATCTTGTTTTAACTGTTTGGCTTTTATTCTTATGCGTGCTTGCTGTGGCCAATGGGAGCCGGGTGAGCGTGAACCAAATTCAAATGCAGTGCGCAATTGCGGTTAAAATATCTATCGCGAATGTGACAATGGGATTCGAGACGTGCGCGCAGTATTCAGCTATTTAAAATTGCTGCTATCGCCTGTATCCCTTATTTTAAAGGGATACAAATAGCGCCAATTTTGAATTCCCGCGTCCTACCGTATTCGATCTTACGGTGTCATATTCGTTTTACCGCAATTGCACACAGCGCTAAACAGGGCAAAGAGGTAACCGCCATCCGATGACCGCTGAAAGTAAAGTGAAATCCGATGAAGTGCAGCTCCTAGGGATCAATTTGAAAGCTGTTTTTGGCTGGGTTCTTAGGCTCTTGCGCGGTACGTGCGCTTTTTCGTCTAGCCTGCAAATTATCGAACATAAGAGCTAAAGTACATCTGTACTTGGCTGGATTTCACTCTACATAATAATTGCTCGTTCAAATCTTGTCAGCCTGTGTGCATATCATTATTATTAGGACGCGTTGGCGAATCGAAGCAACTGTTTAGGACTGTAATCGCAGTGATTTCTTTGTCTGTTAGCACTTTTTACTGCCTTGAAACGAATCTCTTCGAATTGTATTTCTTGATATTCACTCGATGATTCTTATCGATAATCTTTATCGATAATGAGTGGTGGAGTATTATTGCGTTGCCAAGCCGTGTGTGGGTACGCTGTGTGATAATTGAAATGGTTTTGCGACCCGAAGACTACTTCTCATTCGCCGGCCCGCTTTCATGATCACAACCCTCTGATGTAACTTTAATGTGTCAAATGGCAGCGTGTGCAAAAAACCGCCCCATTTATCTCGGTTATTTTATTGTAAACTGTAGTAAAAGCTTTGTCCGCTTCACAATCCTTTTTTCTTTGCGACCGCATGGTTCCACGGAGACCAACGTTCATTGATGTGAACGTTTTTGTTGTTTTATCGCTTCGACTTGTTGAAGTAGGCAGAACAAAGGTCCGTGTTGGCGTCTTACTTTGCCACACACTGAAGCATTGTACACTTTTGTAGTGAAGTCGCTTTAGTTGGCGGTAGGATAGCACCTGCTGGCGTCGAACATTCTTCGAAAATTGCAATATGGGCGGGAATTGGCACACAATTACCAAGAATGCATAATTAATTGATATTTGCGTTAATCTGAATTTTGAAGTTTTTGATGTATTTTCGATGTAGTAGCCGAAGCTCCGGTTTGGGGTGTAGTGCTTTAAGCGTTAGGAAATTATCACCAATCAGGGTAGCACCATATGTTCATGGGTGGACTCTGGTGTAAGGCCGGCCGGCTTAAAGATGTAGATACACCGCTAAAAACATTTTGCTGACCAAACTTACAATCATTTTCCAAATAACCTCCCAAAATTTGCCTAACGAAGTGGGTCGTTTATTTTAAACTAGTAGAAACATAGCATACCCCTCAGTGCACATATCGGACCACAGCCGTTGGGAAGTGTCGATGAAGGCCACTGTGATGGCTGTAATTGATGAAGACGATTTGCAGAAATGTGAAGGGGCGAACGAGGAAGCATTGCGTGCGATGCTTCTCACTACCGCTCTCAGTCTTTTCCTTGGATTCTGGAGCTCCCTTTTTCTCGCCGACCACTACTTACGAACGCGCAATTTTAAAACGTATCTCGACTTTGCTGAAAGAACTGGTCTCCTTATCACTCCTTTTCAAGTTGGTTTATTTGCCTTTTCTGATGATGAAAGGTCTTTTCGTGAGAAAGTTCGAGGCTCTTATTAGTTTTGTTCGGTTTCTTTAAGTCGACGAAGATGTTAACGATTTTCTCGTATAGAGTAATGTTTGAATGGAGTATTGTTGCCCAGGTATTTACTTTCCCGCCTTATAATGAAGTTCGTATAATTCTGCTCAATTATCTGTAATAGCAGAAATCTTTTGCAGAAATTCAGTTCAGCAGCAACGTTTTTACAGTGGAAAATGAGTGTATATGAAAATCAACTGAAATCATTAACTCGCACTTCCCACATCAGTTATAAGTCACTCTATGGAATACCTTATCACAAAATTACATCGCGCACATTTCGTTTCGTTACCAGCGTAATCATCTAAAGAGTAAAGCGATAAGAATGAATTAGCATATCCATGTTTGAAGTTTCCATCTTAACCACAGTCATTGCGAGAGGAAAACCTCCTTTTTTCCTTCCTGACGAATTTATCATGAGAATATAGCGTACTTATCTGTCAGGTGCGCTGGTACTCGAGCCATTTCCAATCATGGATGTCATTCGTGTCATGTCTGCGAGTTCCGAGAGTGCAGCGATTTGTGTCGGCCTGGTTCACCGTTGGCGCCGCGTCAGCCATCGTCTCCTTTGTCGGAATGATCATCTTTCTCACGCATTCCTTAGTTACTGAAATTGGCCGCTGGTGGGCGGCGGCAGTATACGACCCTGATCTTCAAGGAATTACAACTAGCTCGCCATCGTCGGAGGATACGGGTAAGTTCATATTCAAACTTTCGCTGCCGTTAGATGTGCTCGTCTTTTGTGCTTAATTTTAGAATGTTTATTTAATTGTTAAATGATTGAATATTAACATGTTGTGGAATTCAGCGAACTAAAGCAGCAGCTCTGAGTACCATATGCGAAATACCGAGGCGCTAAATGAAGACTAGATTGTTAAATACCCAAAAAGTGAAAGTGTTAAAGTACTCGCGTGAATACTAGAACATTTACGGGTGACGCTCGTTTGTGTGCGCCAGACTATTACTTTGCAGTCATACATTGTTTCATCGAAAGCCATACAAAGCCTGATAGCAAAATACTGTATAAATTTGATAAGCTTTCATACAAATTGACAAATTAAGTGTCAAATAGCGATCATAAATACTATTTTAGGACTACTGCCAGTAGTTCCGGGCGTCAACGTGCCTTGGGAGCACATGCCGCTGTTCCTCCTAAGTTTGATCATCGCCGGTGTCTTTCACGAATTGGGCCACGCCCTGGCGGCCATCAACGAAAACGTTGGTGTCAACGGTTTCGGCGTATTTCTGCTCGCCATTTATCCGGGCGCGTTTACAGAGATAGAAAGCGAATCTTTAGGTAGGGAGATTTTTTTGCGGTCGAATTGTATCGCGCGCAGTTGCTGTACTCTGCGCTCTGTATAGCGTTTTGATATGAAAGTACTCGAAGAGGCATTTTCTTCTCTTGCGCGCTGTGATATGAAGCTTTGGGCGGGAAAGGGCATTCTACAGCAGCAATAATCGTGGAACTTTAGTACTCTTCTTCCGTATATGCTATGATATGTCATACGCTGTACGCATATGAACTATTGTAAAATGGATTCAAGCAAGTTAACGAGCGATGACTGGTTGCTTTTTGTTCTCCGTATTAAATAAATGGAAACAATGCATCATGCTTTGTGTTTGCGTTTCGGCGTAAGGCAGAATGTAACGCGTGTTATTGTTGCGTTCAGGTCGGGCGACTCTCTTACGCAAGCTGCGCATCTACTGTGGCGGCGTGTGGCACAACATCGTCCTGACGTTGTTCGCCCTCACAATTTTCTACTCACTGCCAATCGTGCTCTCTCCTGCATACATGACGAATAAAGGAGTCGTTGTGACGTCACTATCGCCTGATTCAGGACTGGCCGGACCCGCCGGTCTCTCTGACGGCCACGTAGTCTACGGCATTAATCATTGCAAGGTGAGTCTCTTCTTGCCTATTGTAATCTAGGTCTTTCCATTGTATCCTAATCAGTCGGGTGAATTTTTCTCCTTCTCTTCTTTGCATGCGAGACGCGCATTGCATTCGTATATGGTAGAATACGGTATTCTATAGCTGCTCCCTTATTCAGGTACACAACGAAGACGACTGGTACAACTGTTTGTCGGAGATGCGTCGCAGCAACTTTGGCAATTGCGTGTCGAAAAAGGACGTAGCAGCGCAGAGAGCCCAGAAGGTCGCCAACGTTTACGGTGAGCTGCAGTGCTGCGACGACAATCTCAATGCCACCCAGAGCCACTTGTGTTTTTACTACAAGAATGAAACATTCGTTAAAGCGGAATTTGAGTATTCCTGCCTGCCCGCGCGCTACGTTACCGATCACTATGTTTGTAATTCGTCGTTGCCTTGTCGCGCCAGAACGACTTGTATTTATCCGGCGCTGTTTAATAGTACGAAGTTGTTTCGCTTTTTCATTGCGAATTCTTCGCGACACGTATTGTTCATAGGGCATTTAAGCGAGGTGACGCATTTGGTGAGTGTTAGCGGATACGTGCCGCGAAGCAGTCTGTTTCCCACGTGGCTGCCCGTAGTCTTGGAGTTGTTCTGTAAATATCTGATCACCTTTTCGTTGGCGCTGGCGTTGCTCAACGCCGTGCCTTGTCATAGTTTGGATGGTCAATTCATTTTGGCTGTGATTGTAGACGGGTTGTGTCATAGGAAGTGGGATCGAAGGAAACAATTGGTTTACAATTTAATTATGTATTATGGAACGTTTTTGTTAGTTGCCAATGTTGTTGTTGGGTTGATCAAATTTATGAGACCGTACGTGACATCGTAATTGTGCTAATAAAAGAAAGTTGTCCTTGAGCAACTTACAATAAGATTTAATGTACACCCTCTAAGAATGCTTTGACAATACGCGTACACAGAAATTCTTAAATCATAGCATACGATATTTAGCCTAAGCCCATCTCAAATTGAATTAAAAATTTCTTTCATAACGGACGAAAAAAAATTAATTATGTGCAGTAAGTAAAGTGACTTAAGAAAACTTTGCTTATGTAATCTTTGGAGGGCGGCAGTCTTTTTATGGATCAGTCTGTGGCCTTTTATTTGGTGACACCTCGAATGAATATCAATTACGGCTAAAGAATTTCACTTGAATACTCTATGAGACTGACAACGTTCTCCGCGTCTGCAACCCCTAGCGCTTCGTACGCGTTCGTGATTTTGATGAACGTCTGTATGAAAACGACATGATCGACCCAGATTGGGTACTTTTTCGACTCCCACTCCATTTTTGGCCATCCTGCGCAAATTTTATCAATGTTAACCCGTATTTTAATCTTGAGCTCTCGTAAACAATATTTTATTGACAGAATCAACAGGGTGATGTTTACAGGCGTAACCAACTTGATATTATGACCGATTAAAAACAGCTTTTATTAATTTTTGTTACGATATTATTCACATTGGACTATTAATAGCTAGAACTTCATGAGTTGTAGTTGCTGGTAGGTGATGCTCTTAACTAGTTTAAGATTCTTGGCAGGTTTTAAAATGAAATAATATTACAAAACATTCAACGCCTTATTCATGACAATATTACAGTATACTAACAATTCATAACAGTTTATTTCGATAATTTCTAGTAATCGTCATGACATATATGGAAACACTGAGAATGTCGTGTCATTTATACTTGTTTCGGGTCGTTGTGAAAGTCTTGCAGTAGGGAAATCATAATGACCGTCTCGACCGCTGAGAGAAAACATGCCAGCAGTGAAAATATCTAAAAAGTGATGTATGACTGAAAAGGAGGGCAATAGAGAGTCCCTTCATATGCCGTTAGGGTGTATGCATCTTTCATAACGACTAATTGTGAAGGGACTCGCTGCGTCACCATACAACTATCAAAAGACCGGCGCTAATAAGTAGCGTCAATCAAAAGTCCATTTTTTAGCACCGCGCTATCTTTGCCGTGTGCGGGTTAGCCATACAGTTAACGAGAATTCTGGGCAAAATGCACGACGCCAATTTGAAAGATGAATTTGATATGCATGACCATACTGCATATTATCATAGATCGAGTATGATTTGCCAAAATTCTGCTCAGTTATAACACAACTTTGTCAGTCTACATTCTCCGTGCCTTAAAAATTGGCTCTACGATCTCAAATATAGATACATGTCATGGTTTTCTTAAAACTCACGCTTGCTGTTACAATCTTGGCGGATTTTGGGCAGGCCATTTGTGTGAATTCCGCCGCATTTGCTAGCAGACATGAGCTTGCTTTCGATGCGAATAATACGCCGGCGACCAAAGCTAGAAGGCTCGTAATGATTGCCGCCGCGACCCACTGCAATAAACTTCTTGACAAAAGTGCCTTGTGAAAGTGAGGATATGGTCACACAGTCACATACCGTAAATCCTCTAATAATCGCCCTGGGCGATTATTATTTCATAAGGGGTCTGAGAGAACATTTGTTTTTTTCAATCGTCATTTTATACCATTTTCACTTCAAAGCGGACACTTTTCAAACCAACCAGGACACTTTTCAAACCAAGTCGGACATTTTTCAAACCAAGCAGGACACTTTTCAAATCAACCAGGACACTTTCCAAATCAAATCGGACATTTTCCAAATCAAAATGGACACATTTTAAAAAAACTTAATGCCTGTATTTTAATATTGCAAATCTGTCTAAACTTTCGAGAATGTTTCATACTAGAAGTTTCTAAAATAATTCTGGAATTTTCTTCGATCTTTTATAAGGATATGCCTTCAGGATAAAAGAGTTCTTATTACGATTGCAATTGCGCTTTGAATCTCTTCCACCCTATTCTATTGCGTTTCTTTCGATTACTTTCTAAGCCATTGATTGCTGCTTGTGCTGTTCTCCCCTTAACTCGTCAGTCAACTATGAGCAAC
>NIUQ01004942.1:0-12693 GCA_002796945.1 Plectus sambesii
TTGCCCTTGTATATCCTCGCGTTCGAGTCCTGGAACGTCAAGTTTTACTGATCAGATGAGCTATGCAAATCACCAGTTCTCTGCTCCGCTATCCAATAAGATAAGGATCTTTTTTTCCTGAGATTCTACTTGCACAATTGGTAACAAAAATGAATGGAAAAATAACGCAGGATCAATTGGTACATATTTAATAAGCTGAGTGCATAGAATTGGTATCTTTTCATCGTATCCCACCTGCCTATGTAGTAAGAATAGGAGTTTGGCTAACTATTTAGTTGTACTGTTTCTGCTATTTTCCTTTTCATGTATAAACACTGCACACATCAACTCATCAAAATGAGTTAATTTTCGTATGCTTCAACCGATGCGATTTCATAAAACATTGTTGGTAATATAAAATAATCCAGAGGAAAGCCGATCCGCATCCAGAAGGGCTTAAATAGGCAAAAAATTATGGATAATTTTCCTACCGTTTTCGTCAAGATGCCTCCGACCTCGGTGGGCACGACTACCAGTGAAGGCAACGAAGAGCAAAAGAGCCATGTGGAGCAAGACTGCTGTCTTCATCATTTTCTTTCTTCGGTTCGAACACAGAACCAATCGCTCTCTCTGCTTGAAGATGCTCCATTGAGAGCATTCGACCCTTTTATAGTAATATCTTTGTCAGTTAGCATCGTAATACTTCCTGCTCATTCACTTTATTATCAGTTTTAGTAGGAAAATGATTCGATATGCTTGCAACGGCAAACACCCTATCAGTCGACGCTGGCCACAGGACGCAAACAGATTGTTGTTTTCACATTTAACGCTGCATGCATAGTTTAATTGTCTGTCTTCTTGCGAACACCGTAACAATCAAACAGAAATTGATAAGAATCAACGCGCCTATGTCATCCGAGCGTGCACGCAAGCAAGAGGTTAACTCAAAGTGCACGCAAGCACATTACAGTGTTTTGTCACAGCCGCACGATCGCTTGATAAATTAAACTTAAGAATGCAAACAGCAATGTTGTTTCTTCAGAAAACCGTTTTTGCCATTAAAATTAATTTCGCATGCAATGGACAATGACAAAATTATTCTTGCCATAACGAGATTAAAAAGGCTTGAATGGTTCGACTTTTCCCTCAATATTTGACCACTTTGTGCTAAAATATGAGTATAAGTGCAAATTTTGCTTTGTTTTTATCGTTTTTGTGAAGAAAAAGTGAGAAAAGCGATGAAAAAAGTCTGAGCATATTTTTACGCTTCTGTGCTCATATTTCCTCGCTTTAGCGTTGTTTGATGAAAAGCCCTAAACCTTCTAGATTGCGTATTTGTGTTACACTGCGTCTGATAGGCCGTGAATGCGATCACAATGCAAACCTGCAATCAAGGCTTCGACTTTTATTCGTGTCATCTAGAAAGCTATCAAATTTATAGTCTTATCAGGAAGAAATCGGACATATACCACATTACTGTGAGGCGTGGAAAAATGAAAGCAGAAGCAACATTTCGTTTATGATTTAATTCAAAAATGCCATAACTTGTATATAATATACCGTAGACAGACAAATGACAGCTCGGTCCCTTGTCTTCCGAGGTTGTATTTCATGACTGGCAACAGACAAAGCGATAGCGATATGTACTACGAGCGCCAACCTTAGGTTGTGATGGATGGCGTTCCAGCTGCCACTCTGTCATGTATTGTTCGCGCTGTGGGCATTTTACGAGTTGACGGTCCAAGTATACTGCATTTCCGTTACCGTCATCGTTGTACTCTGTATAATACGTTTGACAGTTTGCCTAAAATAAGTAATCTTAAGAGAAAATATTTTACTTGCAGCCATTTATTTCTATTGCTTCGAAATTTTTTACGCGAATGTTTCTGCTGCTAACCGTATGAAACGATGCCTTCATACAGCATGGGATTGGTTAATGTTTTGCAACCTACAAAACGAAAAAACACGATTTAAAAACAGTAATTGTCGGATACACCAATCTCGTAAAAATAGTTGCTATTCGGTTTATTCTTGAAAACTCAGTTACCTTAAATCCTCTAATAAACGCCGTGGGCTCTATTTTTTTCAACCAAGGCGTGAGGGGCATCAGTTCGAGGGTGGGCGATTATTACTTCAATCGATGTTTTTAATGAGGTGCTCGTTGGAGAAAGGACATCTATTTTTTTCAATCGTCACTTTAACTTATAACATTACTCATAAATAAAAAGATTGTGTGATATCAGCAGTCGAATTTGAATGGAAGTTCTGTGTTGACCTACACTACACAAGCGTTTAATGTTTTAATCACTCCGAAGGGGAGCGATTATTGAGAGAGTGGGCGTCTATCTGAGGACTTACAGTAGATGGTTTTATATAACCAAAGAGGATTATTAAAAAACTGAATTTGTGAATACTATCGCAATATCCTGAACATCAGCTATAAGAAATGTTGCAACTTGATGAAGCAATCGCCCCATAAAATCTCTCAGAATAATTCGATTGTCTTAAAAGCTCATACGCAGTCTTCTGGAGTCTCCCAACCCTCGTGAAATGGTCGACATTAGAGTAAATAGTGCGGATATCAGGAGCGGACTCATCATAAGATTTTCATATCTTAGTTTGGAGTCGTGAAACCTTTGTTCCGGTCTACTATAAGTGCTAAATCATGGCAGGGCTGTAAAAATTTGTCGTTTTTGTGAACTGATTCAGAATAAGCGGTCACCTGGATAATCTTAGTCAAAAACAAACTGATGATATAAAAATTCACATCCCAGGACTACAAGTTGAAAGTCTGAATATGTTTTGAGGGGAGCGGAAAATATTGTTTTTGAGGTTTACAACATGCGCACGAACTTTAGAAACGGCCTGATAGTTTAATTCTCTGGTTATTTTAGTCATTTCATCTGATTACCCTGCTAACATGCTTCTCTATCGAATGTTTACATTTTGAAAAATTTATTGCGTGTTTTTACAATATAATTTGACTGGTCAGAATAAGATAAAGGACAGAGTTGCCCAAATTAATCTCTGAATTCAACATTCGGCAAGGAATCATTAGAGTAGATGGTCAGTGAAAATTTTCATTCCGTTGGTTTGGTTATGACTACCAGGGACTCGCGTGACCTCCTACCTGTTATTGACTCATGAAAAATGACAATATTGTTAAGTGTTTCATGATTTAGTTCTTTTGATATTTCGAAACTGAGCTGCGGAGGTTTCAATTGCAATGTTAAATTTGGAAGAGCCTGCTCCTGCGACCCGCATCCTCTACGCGACTATCCAACGCTTCGACTAGGCCGGGAAACGTTACACAGCCGGGCGAAAACTTTTGGTTCGCCTCATACACGTTACCGTTTTTGGTTGTTTCAGTCCATTCACATCTGAGCGGATTGTTGCTATTTCTGCAGCTTGACCAGATATAAACTTTTTTTGCGCCGCATCTTGTTGAAGTAGCTCTTCTTGCAAATGAAGTTTTGTCTCATTAATCTCTTCATTAATTTGCTGCTGCTGCACAGTCATTTGGTCAGAGAAATTACCTGAATATAGAAAATTCAACTGATATAGCATGAAAATAACGCACTAAAGCTTATATACAAATATGAAATTTGAGAGGGCTTTGCATTTTCTGCTCTTTTGGACACCAGTTATCTTGCATTGGGCATAATGATATCAAAAATTGTCTACAGCTTTTCTAACTCAACTCGTGAAAGTATCAGCTGCCATACTTCGGGTTCAAAGATTGCTCGAAATAAGCTTCTAGTCAATTTCGTAGAAGAACTGTACTTTGAAAATTTGCCAAAACTTATACAGTCGAAACCGGATAAGAACAACTCGACCGTGCACGAAAAACTGTCGCAATTAGCTTGTTTTGCACTTAAGCGATTTGCATGTATCCGGTTTCGACTGAACCTAATTCATATCCTCGGATACTGTATTAGAATCATCACGGTGTGCACGTTTACCTTGCAACTCCGTTACTAAACGTTCTAGGTTATTTTCGGTATCACTGACTTTTTCGTTTACACTTTCACCAATCTTCTGAACAAGTTGATTCATCCTTTCGTTCATTTCGCCTAAAGATTATGTAAACATTAACATTGAAACTAGTTGACTGAGCATTAATCAGCGCTTACTGATGCGCAATGTTCTGTGCACTTTAACTCATTTTAGCAAGAGCGTAAATTTTTATATGCTTCAGCCAAACCCACCTTTCATGGACTATATTATGGTTCTCGTGCATTTGCATGAAATTTTGCATTTGCACGAGCATCATGACATTTTCATTTCATATTATATTACCATGGGCTTGTTCTATTATTAATATCGAACTAACACCTCGATTTTAAGAAGTATTAAGATGGCTTAATTTATTTCTGATTCGGTGGTAGACTGGTGAGCATTCAGCTCTTTAAAAACAACTCTCTTAATTTATGATAGTTTCTAGCCTTCGATCTTTAAGATTCACGATTTGGTGCTAATACATAAACTGCGTCGCGAAGTAATGGCTACGTATATTTTAAAGATAAATGACTGTGTACGTTGGATGTATGTTACTTATTCGAACTGCCTTTTGTTTGGAGGTGCGCTCATAACAAAAAACACTCGCCCTATATTATTGAGTAAAAAAATTTCGATTACCAAATCAGAATATGCCGCGTCTATACCTCTCAGCCCAGCTGTCGTTACTATTTATTAGCTTAGCGCATAATACGCTTGATGGGTTGTTTGACGAGATTCTAAGATGCTGATTATAGGGCGTGTTTTTACTCAGAAATGAAAGTGTTTCGTACGGAACGACTTCTTACCCTACACAATTCAAGATTAAAGTAACTTACTCTCAGCTTGATCGATTAAAATTTTGACATGGTCCCTTCCAATCGTTCCAGGTTCACCAGTTGAGACGACTGTTGCGTCGAGTTTCGCCGTTATCGGCACTATTTGTATTTGTATTTGTTGAGTAGCTATTGTCGACTTTTTTTGCAGCTGTGCTGTATTCACACGATGTAGATCCAGCGATTTCGGAACGAAAACATCTCCACTCCACTCTACTTGAAGGTCTCTTTTGTTGAGAAACTTGTTTAGCTGGTCAAGTGACATCGTTATACGACCTTTATCACCCACATCAAATTCATTTTCATCATGACTTGACTGGGAATTGGCGTGTGAATTCGATCCACCTAATCAAGACAAGTTATGAAATATTAAAATTTGATAACGACGAAGCATTCTGATAAAAATCAATGGAGTTTCCTCTGTTGTTTATATTAATTTTCTTTTTGCATAAAGAGAGTTATTAAATGCCAGCGAAGCTTGTATCGCATACCAGTCTCCTCCTACACTACAATGACACCTCCCTAATGACCAACAACCTCAATATGAGGCGCGAAGCTTGAACTGGCGAGCAAAGGGAAATCATTTGAGCTGCATAAAATTCTATGATAATCTCTCATTAGCTGAAGGAGAATTTCGAAAAGCGATGGATTCCGCCTTCCTTCCCCCTCTAGCCTCTAAAATACACTTTGATATTCAATAAGCATTTTAAGCGAAACTCAGCATTAACAAAAACAAGTTTATTTCAGCAGTAATTTGCATCATATGGACGACTCATGCTCATCAACTGAAGCGTTAAAATTTTCTGTCTATGGGAGATATACAAAGTTCGTGAGCAAGGGGGACGATTACTGAAAAAGGAAATGCAATATTTTTGCGACTGATATTGCCTTTCTTGTCAATATTGGTTTTTTTACGAAAATTAAAAAATAGCCGGACTGAATTGGTATATAAATAAATAGTGACTCAATGAAAGTTTTTTGGATGCTAGCAGCTTTATACTGATACAGTCTACCGCATTACTGGAATATCTTGTGCGAGATTGAGAAAGTTAAAAAATTCACCTGCGCTTCCCCCGAACCCAAGGAAGCTCGCCTCTGCTTCAGCGGACCAGGAATTTGAATTGCTACTGTCTTTCTTCAGATCGCTGGCAACATGTTTACGAGCTTCGGATTCAGTTTCGTTATCGAAAGAAAAAATTTTTGTTCCTTTATCGTATGTCAACGTATGATTCAAGTATTTTGTGTAGTGATCGGGTCGAACAAACTCCTCCTGCCAAAATACTGACTTCCATTGATCCACACTTAGCTGTCTTGTATTTATTGTTTCCGAAGACAGTTGACGTTCCAGTAGACGAACAAAGCTCAGCTCTTCCGGCTTTTCCACATAAGCACCTAGAAATCCAGATAATCCACAAACAAAGAGAGAATGAGCAACATCGGTTGACCCGCACGTAAGTGCCGAGGAAAAGACAGCGTGGACTATTCATTCCGCCCGTTAAAAAATTATAAGCGATCAGTCGTTAACGAATGATGCGAACATGGGTAGAAAAATTATGGGCGCGATTCATAATAGAGCACTGAATGCGCTACGCACAGATTTTTTGCAATATTTGAAGCGTTCGTTAATACCAACGATCAAAAATACGCCCATCTGGGTGTGCGCTGATTATCAGCAACCGTTCGCGTATCATTCGATTAAGTATCTATTTTCTGTCCGCGTACAGAACGAACAGCGAACGCTATTGTCTATTTCGCTAAGCTTAAAGATGAGGCTGTAGCTTACTTAGTTACCAGAGTTCTATTTCATGAAATTTGTGTCAAAATCATAGTGAAACAGTGTCGCTATGTCTTAGAACTATTTTAGTCAAATAGTGAAGCCAGAGTATTTATTTGACGAAATCGAATCTCTCCTTTTTTATTGAATTATTGACACCAAAACTGATCTCGTTTCGAAGGGAGTTTCTAAAAATCGAAAACATTTGAACTGTTGGTAAGCGTAGAATTTTTTGAACTGCATTTGAATTTTGCACGAGTGCATGAAGAAGGTAGTGGTCAAATTCGACAAGGAAAGAATAGAACCGGTATTTTCTGCTTTTCACTAGATACAAGCCAAGAAAGGACTTCTTCTTTTAAGATTCTTATGCGTGTTCTGTTGTTGTACAGGGCACGTTAAGGGGCAAAATGCCAATACTGGCTGGGTTATGAACTAAAAAAATTGGTCAAAGAAACCTGTGGTGATTTCGGAAGCAACGACGCTTGATACTATCTCCTGAGAAAGTTCATTTAGGTCGCTCGAAGTAACATAACGCTCTCCAGGTTTAGTATCCATGTTTTGCAGTTGCGCGAACATCTTTGATCGCCCAATATTTTCATCAGTAATTTTGATTTCCCGAGTAGCCGATTTCGCGGCGCTCATTGCAATTTCAATTTGTATCAGGGACGCAAATTCGACTGGATCTTCTTTGATTTCAGAGACCATGCGCTCGCATGCTTCTTTATTTGCAGCATAGATTGAGAAAGGGTATTGTAGCCGCTGATACAAGTTCGATTTCCACTCTGTATCAGGTGCATATGCTGAAGGAAGGCTGTGCGTAGAAAGTCTCATCTGTATAATGAGAAAAATTAATTCTTCAGCATCACTGTTAAGTACTACGAAATAATGAATGAGGACTGTTCATTTTGACGGTAAATAATAGAGAAGTGATAACATGGGCAATGCGCGGAGGGCTACACACTGAACGGGCGTGGCCGGCGTCACTATGGGACAATGTCTGTTGCCATTTCTGCGGGCAAAAAAGTGTTTCGAAGATGACGAAATGTCGCGCGCATTATATCTCAGCTGACTACGAATCAATAAGAATAGGCTGATTCGCATCATTTGCCACAGCATCGAGCACTTGTCTTTTACTTACGATACACTTTAAGCGAAGAGAATATCAGTCAGTTTTAAGGATTGACTCTAACGTTAAAGTGAGGATACAACAGATCTCCACGAAAAATCCTTATGCAAAACTGTCCTTCAGATGAAAAACCTGTAGGGCCCAGCGTCGATTTTCCATCTTGACCACTGTTATTAAAGGATTCATTTGAAAATAAGTCTAATAATAAATGAGCACGCTTTGCTAAAATTGCTTCCACACTCATGCGCTATCGTTTTTTGAAAACTTTTCCGGACATATATAATAATGCACTGTTAGCTCTTGAGAACAATGCTATATCCTTCCGATTATTAGTGCGCGAGGCCGCAGTAATTCGTGTACCGAAATAAAAAATGTCGGATAATAATATTATATCATATACGTACGGCATAAATATGAGTCTGCGGCATGCGCAACTGTATACTATCCTTTTAATGTGTATGCTAAGAGAGTGGGACGGTCTGACGTACGAACTTCTCGTGTCAAGCCACAGTCAGTGGCCAAAAAAATAAGCCAGTTATTGACAATATCTTAAAAGGTAATAAAAATAACTACCAAAAAATATTAATAATGAAGTATTATTAACCAAACTTCGTTAAATGCTATTAGGTTGTAACATATGAAATGTCCAGTTTATAACTGTTTGTTTTATGCTGCGTTTTATGATGAAATTTTTCCAGACAGGCATAAATAAACTTGTTTCTCGTTGGCATAAAGTGTGTTGATTCAAATGGTTTTTACTTCGATTAATAATGTTTTGTTTGAGTGAAGTTATGAAAGTTTAAAGTTTCCGTTGAAAGTCGGATTTTCCATATGTGGTAACATAATAAGTAATTGATTAACTGAGTAATATCAGGTTACTATTAACCAAGCAACTTACGGTGAAAATTATTAAATTAAAGCTGAGTAAATAAATATTACTTGACAACTATAACATTGGTCTTGACCATTTGGATCTGCTCATAATACTTTGGAAACCCGCTAAAGAGTTCTTAAATTGAACGAACCATCGAAATCGGCAACGGATGGACATTTTCTTTGCGGACCTCGAGATTAAGTAGAGGAGAGGCCAACGCTTTTACGGCTTCATCAGCGACCTCTGATCGCCATACTTCAATATCGAATCGAACCTTGTGTCTGCTTTCGATTCCCGACTCGAAACATTTTGCTGATCCGATATTTATTACCGTCAGAGGAGTGACATAGTACCTATAACATAAAATCTGTTTAGATCAATCAACAGCTTTGCTTTTCAACCAATATCACGAGATAGGATATAGAGCATATAGTCCCATGGACCAACTCCGTATGGTGGAAGAATATTTTATCTGGGGATAATATTTCGGGAACTAATAATAATTATACTACGAATAGTATTACTTGCTGAACTGGCTAAATAGGAATTTGAATCATATTAAAAGATATCATTATGCTGATAATCAAAATTTTCTTACAAAAAAGCGCTTTTTGAGATTAGACACCGGGACTAAAAAAGTCATTTTCCTCTACACCTACTGAAAATAAATAATTCAACAAGATAAAACAAAGTATACCGTTTTAGTTTTTCATTTCGCCCTTCATATATACTCAAGTAGCCGCCTTGGTAATAGAACTTCGTCAGGGAGCTGTCCAGTGTTGGGCGTTTCTAACTAGGTAAGTAAAAAGTAAGTAAAAAGTAACTTTTTACTACCTAGTTTCGTACCTAGTTTCGAACTGCAAACTCGGTACGTACTTAAGTAAACTAGGTAAGTAAAATCGTTACGTAGTGGAACGCATTCTGTTCAAGCACTAACACCATATTTTACATCCCTGCGAGACCTTCCACATAAGCGACGCCTGATTAGCGCATGGAACCAATTTTGTATTGTGAAATACGGTAGATGATAAATATGTCGTATTTGTGTTCCGCTAATCAAGCGAATAGTTGTGCTACCGTATATGCAAATTGATGTGCATGTCATACGCTAGGATGGCGATCAGCGGTTATTTAAAATGTTATATTGGATTTGGCAGTTAAGAGCAGTCCGCTGCTCTGTGACCGGGATTGCCATTAGATGTGCATGTCATATAATAGTGACTAGATTCAAGCGGTTATTTAAAATGCGTACTTACCTAGTTATAACTAGGTAAGTAGTAAGTACTTGAAAACAAAATGGAAACTAGGTAAGTAAAAAGTACTTACTACTCCAAATTTACTTAAGTAAACTAGGTAAATTTACCTAGTTGCCCAACACTGGAGCTGTCTATGCCTTCCCCAATACCAGAAACATCAGCGCCACTTTCATTTGGGTCAGCATTCAGTCTGATAGTATCCGCTTCTTCACAATGTGTCTCACGAGCACAATATACTATTAGTATGAGCGCAAATAACACCATAGAGGTATTTGAGGCGTTCAGCATCGCAGCGAGTATCAAGGACAAGGCAAGCAACCACACAAATTCAGTCAGTGTAGGAAATGCAAGAAGCAGAAATCTTCGTCGTTTAAATAGGCAGTTGATTTTATGGCGACGACGCTGCTGGCGCTGCTGATTTCGTATTTCAAAACACCATATAATTTTATTACTTCTGAATCATGATTGCAGATTCGCTATCTTTTAGCGGTGCTGACGTGACAGCGACACGAAATGCTTGGCACTAAATAATTGCTTGCTGAGCTCGACATTATCAAAACTATGTTCACAGTTTTAGGATATCTGCAAGCGAATATTTCGCAATCTTGGCTACTTATGCTATGTACGTGAGCGGATGTGCTCTCATAAAAAGGAATACGAGTGCCTTGTTGTAATGAGCCCCAGTCAGATGGGGTATGTTGCCATGCCTGGATCGAAAATTTCAACTTTGGGTGGGGTTGAGACGACTAAACTGATTTGAAACCATTTATCAAGTGTGAACCGTCGCTAAATAAATGAAAGAGCCTCGCTGAATAGCGCAAAACCAATAATTTAAGTACTATTTTTCATTTTCTTTTGTATTTCAATATTTTTGCTATGTTCAAAATGCTTCGGCGTTGAAATATTTTCGGCAAACTCTAACATAGACTTCTTTTGCGCCAAGTTGAGACGTTTTTAGGAACAAATTTATAGCAGTCACTGCGACAGAAGTCCAATTAAGGGTTGCTACACCTCTTCCGCAATCATATCAGTCGTTATGTAAGTGTTGCGGTCGTGAAATGCACGCTGCAAATACTGACAATCAACCAAACGTTATGCATCGACAACCGCAACGCTGTAGAATCAAAAGCAGACTTGGTGCCTTCGCAGTCAAGTTGTTGCTCCCTCGAACTGTCTTGATGCTGAATTGAGCTCTACTTGTAACCTAACATTCTCCAAAACAGATCTTAATTGTGGACCTAGTGATCGCCAACTGCAAGCATTTCTAAGTAAGCGTCATGAATTGATGGCGATTTGCCATCGATTATTGCCTACGAGAAGGAAGCCTTCATATGACGAAGCACTTTTTCGCTCAATTAAGCTCAAAACTGTAAGTTCTTGTATGGTTCATCTTTCGTAAAATGTATGCGACTTGTCAGAGCTTAAGATAGCATGATAAGTATAGTAGAAGTCGCTTTAAACGCGCACATCGATTAGGCAAGAAAAATATTTGCACTAATCCGGACATGATTCAATACAAATATTGCACACGGGGCTTGCAAAACATGTGCAGTTATCTGGTTTCCACCGTACCTATGTGGGCTCGAAATATAAAGTTTCGAAATAACAACACTTGATGGTTGTTTTGGATGCAAACTCGAGCTGGTTATAATTGTTTGCTTTCAACAAATCACTATACCACGCTCTTATGATACACAATTAGCGCAAAATGATAGTCTGATAATAGCTAGACAATAATATACTATACAAAACGTGCTTTTGTAGCAAATTGCCTTCGAAATAAAGGTTGCACAGATAAAACGATAAACAATCGTAAAATTAAGCGTTTCGATATACTTTGATCTCTCAACTCTCAATATGAAAATAACGCCACGAGAAAACGTCAAAAGCACGATTTTTGAAGCGAATTTCCTTGAGAATCAGCGAAATACGTAAAAAACTGACGTGTCCGATCGAATCAGCGTCCCAGATTACTCCCGAATCATTCATTTATAAGGGCCTATGGACTTCAGCTTCCATGGAAAAATATGGGTAGGACCTTTGTACAGGACACATTTGCGCTAATAGATGACTAAGGCAGGCGCTTCGCATGTGCAAAAAGGGCATCTAAGTTAGAAGTTACCTTGAAAGATGCAAAAATCTGCATTGCATATGTCTGTTTATTACCAGAGTTATTTGTGATCAAACATGTACAATTCAAAACGCTCATTACTGATTCGCAAGTTAACTTCAGATTTCTCAACGAAAAATCGAGTAGTACAATTCAAGTGGAACATCTCTATTAACTGAGATAACGCAGGGTTCCAAATTGTCCTTTGTAAAAAAATTTGTCATTTTTTGTCCTCTTTTTTAAATAAAAGGCCAGCATTTTTTTAAATATTTGAAAAAATGTGATATTTGGTAAATGTCATTTTTTTCAGAAGTTTTCATTCAGATAATTATTGACATAACAGCACTTCATGTCAACGTTATTAAGGGCAGTGTCGTCTCCTTCTGGTCCTTGAGGGTCTTCAACTTGTGTTCTCAAACCGCACACTGCTGTGCCTGATGGACAGTTTTGAGCTGATGACCATTTACCCCTTTCTGCCCCTTCACCCGTCAGTGTTTCTTCATCGTCGCAATAAACTTTAAGGTTGTTAGCGGCTGTGTCATCTTCATCATTTCCGCCTCCCTGAATTTGGTCTGAACGCAGACTGAATCCTCTTATGAAACTTGCACGGAGGATTTCGCGAGCGCGGCCGCATGTTTTTTTATCACCCCACTGTCCCCATGGGCCGACATTGCCAGATATTTCTCCTCGATGCCTTCGACCTAAAAAGGAATAAATATTTACATTATTAATAACTTCTTTC
>NIUQ01004943.1:0-12184 GCA_002796945.1 Plectus sambesii
CAATCAGTTGAATAAAGCTTCTCGGATTGTGCCGTATCTCTGTGTTGCGTGTAGGCGCGGTGTGTAGGCACTATTGGGAATTTTATTGTAAATTGTATTTTGCATTCAACTGGCGTATATCCTATTTTTGCGTCTGACCATTCAGATCGGTCTATTCTTGGTACGTTGGCGTGGGGCACTCGACACTAATGTCTAATTTTGCTGATGGAGTGAACCGGAGCAAATATATGTATGATGGAAAAGCGATAACACTAGCCTCACAGCTCCCTTCTGAAAACGATCTCGACGAGTGCCCCAACGCCTTTGTACTTTTTTTCGTTCACATTGCAATAACTACAATACGGTACCCTACTCTTACCATCCGTTTTGCTCGCCCCCACCCCTGTGACAACAATATTTCGAGCGAATTTATTCTCACTTTGTGCAACAAATGTGTTCCAAACTACTATGATAGGTGTTGGTTATTATTATTATACTAGTTCGAGCATTCCGACGTGTGCTGTTCCTTCGTTCTCTCGCATATTACGCGGTGTTTTTTGTTGTATGTGCAACGATTGGTAATTATAAGAATCTGTTAGCGTATTGGCTTGCGTGCAAACTTCGTTCATTCTCCGTCACGCACTCCGCCGTCTCTTCGCCTCCTATTCTCTCGTCCGACTGCTTCAAGTGTGTAGTCCTGCGACTTCTTGTAACACCCTTTGTCTGCCGACGTTGATCGGTGGCGATTGTTAGTCGGTGGCTTTCTTCGATGAGTGCATATTTCGGGCGGACGTTTCAAACTGTGTCAATACATAACTTTTGATGACTTCAAAGCAGAAGAATGAGCACACTTAGGCGCCGCCTGAAAGCTTTCAGAGAAAGAAAGAGAGAGAGAGAGAGCTTAATAAAGGATTGTCAGGACTTTGGTCGGTCGGCTGACGACGCCTTTCATTTCGGCATCGTTTGCTTGGTTGTCTATTATCTTTTCGACGCGGCAACTGCTTCACGCGCCACCGCCCTACGAGAGCGCCACTCGATACGCCGCATTTTCCCGCTCGACCGGAAAGCAGAAAAAACTTGCCATTCGGCTCGTCATCTCCCCGTTCGTGCCCCCTCCGCTGATATTGGTCGTTGCCATGCGGCCGCATGAGGAGGCCCGTGCCACGAGTTCAGGTCGCACGAAGCTCGACTGAAAATGCTCTTGAGGCATAGCGCGCCCTCTACTGCACTCGCATGGGAGGGTCAACCGATTGCGGAGGCGTCGCGCCCACTCTGCAGCTTCTCTTCAGAAAATAGTAAAACTTTCCATTTCTCCAGACGCTCGAAGACGAGAGGCCTACTCCCCTCCCTCCTAAACCCCTTTGCGTGCGCCGCTGCTCGGGTTAGCTCGGTGCCTATAGCTTGTACAATAATGCTCGGCTTTCTCCCTGATCGCACCGCGCCGACCGCTGGTTGTGACAGTTGCATTGCGCTTTCGAGATAAAGTGCGTGAGCGCGACTGAAAAAAAAGTCGTCAGATGTCGCGCGAGGATTTGCAAGTGGGCATCAATATTTTGCTTAACGTCATTTCCTACTGCTTACCTCCTCTACCCATGTGCTGAAATCAATTGATATTGTGTGCTGCAACGCTGCGAGCTTTTCGAGCGTAGCAAGACCTCCATTCTCCTCACTAAGCATCAATTATGCACTTGTTCGACGTTTTTGACTTTTCAACCCCTTTCCAAAACATTGAGTAATTATGCATAAACTTCCACCATTTTCCAAAACATTTAGTTATTATGCATGACCTTCAACCACTTTACCGATTGTCGGCTATAGTAGCTTTAAGGAATGAACTTCCGCCAAGCGCTGCGCTAATTGCAATTAACCTATTGTTGCGTGAGTTAAGAGTTTCCTGGGCGCATTACATGCCGGAAATACTTTGTAGCCGCTAACCTGTGAGCAGTTAGCGTAAATACCGTAAGTTGTTTCCTGTTTAATCAAAGCATGCCGGAAGACTTTGGCTCGCATGTGTCCTACTGAATGTTGATTGTTGGTTTTGGATGAAGTTAAGCATCAATATCAAATGCAACCAGGAAACTAAAGCGCCGCATCGTAGCGGCCGTGTTTCAAAAATTTAGTCAAAATCGAATGCTTTGCACAAACTCAATAAGTATTCTAATCCTTCAAAAAATCATAATTAGGCTCTCGACTCACGGCCGAAAACAGCTGCATAAAAGGCACTGTGATTAATTAGTCTGCAAGCGCTCAGTTGCTGTGTTAAACGTAGCACTCACGCTCTCTGCTGATTTACAGCTTCGCTTGCTGTCTGTGGCGCTGAGCTAAACGATTGTATCCGTAGGTCTGCTCCCCACGTTGAAATAAAGTCCGTTAACACGAAGCGTAATACACAGTACTACTTGAAGTACGCCTACGCGACGTACATAGGCGTGCGCGCGACAGACAATATGCTTCCAAGGGCTACGTGTATTCTCAAAAAATACGCTGTTTTTCTAAAACCAACTCTGTGGAAATTTTCAGTTTTTCGAAAATAGGTCTTATTAGGCTTATTTTCGTGAGAAATCGCTAAAATGTAACGTCAGTTTTAAATAATCTCAAATTCATCCCCGACTTTTCTTTGTTTGCACTTCCATCTTTAAACCGCAACTTACCCATACTTCGTTCGTGGGAGGAATACGCATGTCACTTTTGGCCGGCACACGTAACAGTGTCAACGAGGGCCATGGCTGTAGCTTAACGCTACAAGCGTGCACGCAAAAAATTGGATCAATGCCATTTATGTTACGGGATAAGCAGGTAGGAGGAGTAGGAAATGAACCGTTAAATTCGATTATCGCGTTGATTGACGACGTTTACCATCGGTGGGCGGTCAATTTAGGACGGTGCGAAAAAGTGCTGCTGATTGCGAGCAGCTTAGGCGGCGCTTTATGCAATTACGACCGCCATTGATTCGACCATCGCCCTGCTGCGCGGGTCGTTCGGTTGACGGTCGCTTCGCCCTGATGCGATTGCATCGACGTGAGCGCGACTGGACGCCAAACGGTCGCCTCGGAGCCACTCGCGGTCGTCCGAGACTGCTTTGCTTGCGCCTCATTGCTTTCATTGCTCGCCGGCTGTGGGAGCATCAACAACGTGTTGATGTGTGAACGCTCGCTGGTATCATTGTTGTTGCTATTTAACTGGCGTGAAATTCGTTTTGAGATGCTTGCGCTCTTCAGATATGACTGGATCGATTAAATTCATTGACTGTGTCTTTGAAGAGATCACCATTTAATAACCTCATAATATTCGAGAAGGGATACTCATGGCTTTCGTCAAAGGTCTTAATAAATGTGCCGACGAGCTAAAAGACGCGTTTTCAAATTGTAAATAAGCAAACGACTGACCACTCCACCCTTCCCGGTGTTTCATCTTCTGAAAAGTGTAAAAGCCCCCAACTGCTCTCCTTAGTAAACCCTTGACGGATATGTTATGCATACCTTTGATAGCTTGTCTAAGTGGCGGTCGGTGCTTGTTACAATTCAACCAATACTAATCAGCGTCACCATCGCGGGCCCCATAACTTTACCTAGGATGGCAATAACAAGCCGTGTCGGCTAGTCAACGGAAGTTGAGATTGCTGGTTTCCACCAACTTCCTGCGTTCCGCAAACAATTTATGTCTGGCTATCGACCTTTGAACCGTTGCAAAGCAGCAATTGCTCACTTACGTAATTGAACGGTCATACTTCATAGGGACTGCTTTACGACTTCACGTGTAGTGATCCAAAGGGAAACTAATATTCAAAGACGCTGGCACGAATCGAATGTTGTCGTATTTTACCTCTCGTTTGGCCATTACTATTCGATTTGTTCTGCCTCTCGTTGCGTCGGTAGCTTATCGTTAAAACCGGTAGAACGAGTACTACCAAGCTTTGATATTTTAAGCGCCAGCATTATAACAATCACCATTACTAGTATTTATATCTATGTTTTGCTCCTCCTACAAGCATTGATGGCACTATTGAAAGTACTTTAGCCTACTGCTATTGGTAATAACACTTTCGTACCGACGCTTCTACTCTTCTATAGGATTTGCTCGGCAGAAATTATACGTATATCGAACTCTGAATGGGTAAAACTTCTTTTGCAACGTTAGCTTTAGTATGATTTATTTCGCTGCTTCAATGCTCTGAGCGGAAGTGACTGGAGATCTGAAGGAGCTGGCTCGAAGCCGAAGAGAGAGAGTGCTCCGATGACATTAGACGCGAGTTGGTTGACGAGGCTGAGGTTAAAATTAGGGGGATAGGTTAGAAGGAAGGCGACGCTAAATGAGCTGCTCAACGTGCGCGCGCTGCTCTGAGCCATCTATGACTCGCTTTCTACGACGTGAAGGAAGGCTTTTTCATCCGAGAGGAAGGCCACAGTTTGCATAGACACCCGAACTGATCAGCCGCGAGTGGTGGCGCGCGTGATATTGGTCGAAATGCGCGCTTCTTCGCGTACTAGCGACTTCTTCGAGGCCAACCCCCTCATCCGGCTATGTGAATGGTTCGCGTGCTTAGTTAGTCGCTCTAGCAGAAGTGGGCACGGGATTGGACTTAGGGTATAGTCAAAACCGGATAAATGTAACAATTTTCCATGCCCCGAGCTTATCTGAATTAAAAAACGCCTTTATTGATTTGAAAAATGCCCTCTTTAATTAAGAAAATGTCCCTATTAAAATAGAAATGGTGTTATAATTTTATATAGTATGTTGATCTGAGTCGCTAGACATATGGGCTTGTAGCAGAGTTGGCCTGGAGGATATGGAAGGTACACATTCCCGCGGCGCCAACTAGTGTCCACCTCAGGCATTTTCAGGAATAACGCACATAAAGTTTTACTGCAACGCAGTTTCAGGCGAACAAATCTAGGCGTCCATCTCACAGAACTGCCCAATACCCTCAACACCCATGACCGCGCTCCAGGCTTAAATCAATTGGCCTGCTTGCAATCGCATCACTGACTTCTTTAAGATTGCACCCGGAAGGCAATATCGAATCGAATTGGTCGCGTCATCGTTGTTGCTGTTCGTCCATCGAAAGCCCTCCTTAACTGACGTTCAGCAGGGGGGCAACTTAACGACGGGCAGCTGCGCCGACAAAATCGCCAAATATATTGAACCGACGTTCGTTCCCTGCTTTGGCTAGTCGTTTCACATCGGCAATTGGTTGCCCGCGGCCACTTCCGATATTCTTGCGCGCCTGCGACGGCACGAACACTGATCAAATTGACGTTCCCTCTGGAGACGAGACGTTAACCGCCGTTCAAGCCGCTCTATTCAATCCTTCGTCTCCCGCAAAATTCAGTGCCATCCTGGCGTGCCAACGCTGCTGGTCGTCGAACGAGGCATCAAAAATCGACCAACTTCTCACCGGCTGCTCGGGCCTGTTCAGCCGCTTTCGACTTTCTCAGTCTGCAGCAGGCGCTTCAATGGGAAGCTGACGTTTGAACTTGAACGATACGTTCGACGAACCACTTTCCACAAATCTCTCGGCTATCGACGCATCCGCTCCATGGCGGATGTCGGCCTCATCATCGTCAACGAGACGAACTCTGTCAACTTCGATTACACGTCGCTCGAAGAAAATGAATGCATCAAAGACGTTGAGCTGGAAGGCTTCTACTCCGAAGACATTCGCTTTCCAATCATTGCTTCGGCGACATTGCTTGCACTATTCGGGTGCTGCGCGAACCTTCTTCTCTTTTTCATTTTCGTATGGAAACCTACGGCTGTAGAAGGCGCGAAATATGCGCATTCGAACCTTTACCTGGCCGTGCTGGCGTTACTCGATTTTCTCCTCTGCGTCGTCTACCTACTTCTCTTTGGTGTCAAGAATACTGCCGCGTATATGCGATGGGAGGCCATTTTCCTATTCATTTGGTCGCATAAGCTGCTGGTGTTCGCCATCAGTCGCATGATACAGCTGGCTATACCATATATTCTCGTTGCCGCCACTACGGAACGATTCATTTGGATATCCGGTGGGAGAGGGCGATGGAAGTGAGAATGGATTCGCACATTAACTGCTTGATTAATGCTATCTACCGTTATCAGAGGGCTTTTTGCATTGACCCTCGATGACCCTAAAAATTTGTTTCAATCATTAAAATCCGAGACAGGGGATTAAGAATTTACGTTTCTTTATTCCAGTCAATTTTTGCCTTATTTTATGAGCGTAAGCTAGGAGCGAGGGAAGGGAAAGGTCTTTAACTAATTTTACGGACATGGTGGCAAAGTCGCACAGGCAGTTCTTTTCCTGAAATCCGATAGAGAATCTTTAATTTTTCGACTTTAAGGACACGATAATTCTCAAAAACGTTGCGTCTTGACTGTTTGCAATGACGCTCGATTGAGTGTATGTAAATCATGAAATAGAAGATCAATGGAAGCTCTTAGAAACTTTCGCACCAGTTTTTGTTCAAATACCTGACAAAAGACCAAGAACCTTTAGGTTAATGTAAAAAATCAGTCATTAAGATTGTCTAATACTTTTGATTCGAAAAAGTTAGCGGCCTAATATCAATTTCAACACATGCTCCCGTTGATGTTTTAAAAAAACAGATTTAGGTGCTATTTAAAGTTACACAAACATTAAATTCATATAATTAAGCTACATTACCGCCAAAAATGAACATTTTGCAGGTTCCTGGTGACCCCAAACGCCCGAAAGACCGTGGCTACTGTGGTTGTGACAGTCGCTATCGGCGTCCGCTTGCCGCTGCTGGCGGGGGCAATGCAGATCCACACCACAAACTGTCCGGACGTCTTCGAGTCGAAGCAGGTTGTGAAGGGAGAGCTGATGGACGAGGAGTGGTACTCGACGTACGACCTAATCGTGCAAATTTTTCAAATATTTGTCTCTTTCGCTGTACTTATGGTCCTGAACGCTTTTATCGTTCGCAAACTGAAACGATCTCATGACGAGACGAGAAGAAGATCGGTGCACGCGTCGCAAGCGAGCAAAAGCTACAACAGGTTCGGAGGCAGCGGCAACGGATTCATCGGCAAACAGCTGTCACAGGTGAGAACGGTTACCGCATCCGGGAGGGAGAAGAACAAGGTGCTCTCAGATTTACTCCACTACACTTATTCCCAATTTTAATTAGTCTGCGGTAGTGCGGCAGTAAGTGGTTGTCTATTACTATTTCATTGGAAGTGAATATGGAAGAATCTGTCGTCTCGATTTTATTCAATTGATTCAAAGTTAATAACAGAGATCGGAGCTTAGAGGAGGCCCATTTCATAACCCGTTTCAGTTGCAGAAATGCGAAATTGCGGAAATCTAAGCGCGCTGATTAATCGCAGATCCAAAACAACTAAAAAGTATCTGAAATATAATCATACACCGCGCTTGCAGTTACACAGTTCAGCAATTGCAATAGTTTTATCAAATAGGCTTCTCATTGACTTTTATAACACTGCCATATCTGGCACATTGAAATGTGATACACGATGAGCGGCTCAGATAGCAGTCGCTGAAGTTCATTAACCAAATCCAAGAGTCGATGTCAAAAATAATATATTTTAACAACGGAGAGCGTGGCAACTGATTAGCTATGTGCGTAGGAAAATTATTTCTCCAGTTTTGCGATGGATATTATTTCAAAGTGTGATTGTAAGGGCCACAACAGTTAATTGCACGAACTGACATGAACGCTGTTTCCTCCAACTGCAGCATATTTATGTAATGAGCCAAGAGTGATAATAAATCCTACCAGGTCCACAAAACGTTTTTTTCTGAGACAGTTTGCAAGTTTTTAGCTTTCTTAACCTATGGCACGAGTAGGCACGCATTCTTTTTCCAAAAACAGCGCTCTATCGAAAAATATACATATTAATCGCTAGATTAATATTATGAAATAAATGTTATGATAAGTGATTCCAGATAACCAGTATGATGAACTTGGCGTGCGGCCTGAACCAACTGGAGCAGCAGTTGAAGCTAGAAAAGGCGCAGGTGCGACGAGCCATCCGTACGATGGTGGTCATCATCACAAGTTACTTGGTGTGCAATTGTCTGCACGTGTGTCTGTACAGTCTCGAAATGTTCTGGCCGAACATCCTGCTCGTCGAGGACGGAACCGCCTTTCAGTGGTATTATGTTTTATGCAGCGATATGGTCAGCATTCTGTTCATGGTGTCCAGCGCTATTCGCGTCTTCATCTACTTCAAGTACAACGCCGACACGCGCAATCAGATCAAAAATGTTCTCGGTTGGCACAACAAGCGCGACCGCATCCGCGCGCAGGTTAGATTTCAATCGTTGTAAAGCGATGAGCTATTTTTACTTTTCGAGGCTTAGTCAGCTTCGCTTGCTCGATGGTTAGCAATCGCGAAAAGCCCTTAAACTCTAGCAACATTCTAGAGATATCCTGGATATTCTTGCAGCATTATGGAGATATCATAGAAAGGCTTGCAGTGTCCTGAAATCGTAGAGCGTGATGAGTAGGATGCCGTCGATGCCATTCATCCACTATTTGAGCCCAGTGGGGACACAATGCAGTCGCGAATATCCTCGCTAACTTGAAAGAATCTAAAAGAAAAATGTGTCCGTCGTCAAATGCGAATGCGGGTGTCTGCGAGAATTTTGTATCTATCATGTGTGCGTTACAAGTGGACTTTTGAAAGGTTCTCTAACGTGTACAGGGATACTTCCAGTTGTGTGTATGTCTAAATCTCTCGAACGTTCGAATCATAACAATATCATATTCAACTGTCAATTTAAACAGATTCGAACGACCGTCAATGGTCGACTGCTTCTGGAGTCGGGTGACAACGCCAAGACGATGACGGAGGGGTCGCTTTCGGCGCCAGAAGCTGATGAATTACTGCTCTGAGTGGAAGCTGAAGCTGTATCTGTCGCAAGCCGATCAATATTTGATGCATTGCGCAAACTGACTCTGTTGTCTTCTGTTATAATCGATCCGTGTACTAGGGCCGGGTTTGCGTGAGTCCAAGCAATCGCTGATTGTCGCCATCNATTGAAAGCCCAAAATAGCAACTGACTTTCCATATCGGCAATAGCCGACGGCAGTCAGAGACGTCTAGTGCCGACAGCCTATTGGCAAGTCACCGCCAGACAAACAATATGTACTCTAGAGGGTGTGGAAGCTGCGGGTAATGCGCGTCCTTTTCACACACTTGAGGCCACTATTCCAAATATTTTATTTACAGTGGAAATCGCTAATACCGGCTTCCAGGGGACCGGCAAGTTTTGACCGGTATACGCGAAATACCGGTATAACCGAACTTATTTGTACGTATGGAATAGTGCGCTTTGGGACTGAAAATCTTGACCGTTATTAACGAAATACCGTTATAACCGAAACCGTTATAAACGAATTCCACTGTATACGGTTTACCCAGGGCCACCACGTCTCCAGTTGTGAACCTTCGACCTCTGAGCAGCATCGTCTCATCTTTGTCTGACACTATTGATCCTAGGAGATAAATATAATTTGTACTCACAGCAACTATTGAACAGGTCAAACTTGTTTACGACCGAGAATGCCCTCGGGCTGGTGATGTCAATCAATGTGGCACGTTCTACGATCATAAAGCCGACAGACCGCGTCACATTCGTCAACATCATGGTTGCCAGAAGAATAGCACGCTTAAAATAACACGCATTTCTTGCTCGCATTTTATATTGAAGCCAAAAAAGAATATTGATAGCAATCGAGTATTGCGAATAAGGTTAACAATTCAAGCACACTAACATGACAATAATGTTGAATGAAAAGACGCCACGTCTTTATAGTCAAATACTAATCGTAATATTAGTCAAAATAGTATTTGCATTTATCAGATCAATAAAAGACGGATAAGCATAATAGCATGAATGTGAATGGGTTTAATATCCAAGTCGAGCTTAAATTTTAGAGTCGCGAGTGGGTGACCTTGTCCGTATGTACTGTGCCTTGTACTTTCACTTTAAGTTACTAACATCGAGACTGCAAGTTCTTATAGCATCCCACTACTTTATCGTTTTCCGTACTCAAGCGGTTTCAGTCTCTAACCTCTGTGCGCTTCTTTTTCAAAACAATGAGCCATGATCCGAGGGTTACTATTGTTTTGTTAACAACAAGTATGATAATAAGCGCGTCGATTCCCACATAAAAGCCAATCGCACCACCCATTTGTGCTATAAAACTTTCAACAGGTAATTCATATTGTTCTGTAAATATCAGATAATCATTATTTGCTATTTGAAGCTCGAAGCGTGCGCCAGTAGAGTTAAAAGTGTCGCCTATAGATTGAAAGTCATAGATCCAGCGCTCGCACAAACTGGCCTTGGCGCCACAATGCTTCTTCATGCACGGTAAGTCGTCATTATCAAGGTAACTCGCACAGGAAGCATAATGGCTCAGTTTACATTCTCCATAGCTTTCCAAAGTGGCCCAGCTGGACCAAGTCATTGGTGTACAATTACACATTTGTCGGATGTAAGCAATTCGACATTCGGTCACACAAATTTCCGGTGTCCTATATTCGCTGCACTTATACAAAGAAGCCATCGACTTATACACTTTGCTTACTGCTAGACTACAATACCTGTCCTGTTCAAACGTATTACTAAGCATAGATTCTTGGTCAGCTATTCTGAAAGCCAAATATGATTCATTCCTGCCTTCGAAGAAAACTTGCATAACCCTTTCTTCGTTACTGACATATTTACTCGAGAGTGAATTGCTGTTTGCCGTCACGACTAAACTTTGCTTAGGATGGTGAAATGGGTAGCGATCCAAGGGCAGTTGGTAACAAATGCTCGATGTGATCATTGTTACTTCTCCAATTGGTATTTCAGTTTTATTCCGACAGACGGAATATCCTTGACAGTTGCTGGTTTGGTATGCTTCAAGTGAGAAAATAGCAGCCACCTGCAAAGACATTAGGAAATATCAAAGATTGAAAAAATTTCGAATGTATTAATACTTTAATCATTCCCTTCCGATTTGAACGAGCGCCGATTGCTAGAATAAAGTAAACCATTGTGCCACTGCTCAATACTATGCACTCAACTGTTATGCCTTTTTCATATTTCATGTGTTATAATAAGTGCACAAAATTTTCAGTGCTTCGGCAATTTTTGCGTACGCGAAGCGTACGCTATATAGTCCTTTGGTCCGAGCAGATCTGAGGCGTGAGCACAAGACGCAGCATGTTTCGCATGGAAGCAGCAGTCTGTAGGCGCTAGAAATGATCGACTCGGGGGTAATTTGGGTCGGTGATTCGAATGGAAGCATCCGTTTTTTACGTATCACGCTCATTCGCAGGGAATTTCGCTTCGAAAATCGCACTTTTCACGATTTCTCTTGATTTTTTTTTCTTTTCGAGAGTTGAGCGAATTAAGTAGCGAGGAACGTAAGTTTTGATAGTTTAGCACATTTTGGCATTAATTTCCGCTCGATTAATTGGCTTATTGGGACAGGAACCGTAAAAAATAAATCGAACAATTTCGGTGGCATTAGAGCAAAATCGCTTAGAGGCATCACGTCTCCAAACGAAGAGGACAATATGTATTGTAAATGGTACGGTAGGCCATAAGTTCATCGCTATCATCGTAATCGATTTATGATAACGGAACGCACGACACGCTACACGTGAGGCATAATAAATTATGCAAATTTTGGAGACAATGACGTGGGGTGCATGCATCGCGGCGCGCTTCCGTTTAGTTTCAATTAATTGTCGTCTGCTCCTCTCTCTCTCTCTCGATCTCTCTCTCTCGATCTCTCGCTCTCTTTCGCCACCTTGCTTGCCTCTATCGGTCTATCTCCTTTACCCCCGCCCCCCTCTCTCCGAAGAAAGGCGACGTTTCAACGAATTGAAAGTGATTTTCGCTGCATCTTCAACGCTGCCAACTATGGTTAGAGCAGATCTGAGGCGTGTGTACAAGTAGCACCATGTTTCGCATGGAAGCAGACGTCTTTAGGCGCTACAAATGATCGATTCGGGGGTAATGTGGGTCGGTGATTTGAATGGACGGATCCGTTTTTTACGTTCATCGCTCATTCGCAGGGAATTTCGCTTCGAAAATTGCACTTTTGACGATTTCTCGTGGCGCTTTTTTCTTTTCGAGAGTTAAACGAGCTAAGTAGCATAGAACGTTAGTTTTGATCGCGTAGCACACTTGGGCGTCAAGTTTTGCTCGATTGATCTACTTATTGGCGACTGTGAC
>NIUQ01004944.1:0-12119 GCA_002796945.1 Plectus sambesii
ATTTTATTCCAATTCTGCGAAAATTCAAGCCGTTTCCAGCCTCATCCAGAAGCAATTTTTATCGCCAGAATTATTAGGTGGTCCGAAAAGTCTCTTTGATAGCTTTTTCTCATTTTAAATAAAGCTGTGAAAGTTTTGAAAAGATTCTTCGGACCACCTAACAGGAAAGGATATTACGGATGAAATCCAGAGTGTCAATGGGAGATTCAATTCCATAGTCTTCACTCGGTGTTTCATAGGATAAAATGGGAGTTTCCTCGAATTTATTATAATTCTTCCTCTAACCCATTCACAAACCGCTTTCCTGGGACTTGCAAAGTCCGCTCGCTCTTTCTGTTTAAAAAAGAGCAGTGATGATAGCTGATAAGTTTGTTCCGCTTCCAAATCGCGACCAAAGACACGTGTCTGCCATGATATCATTTGCATTTCATCTAATAATGATTGTGGCAAGCGTTGATTCCTCTAATGCGATGCAATTGTTTAGCTGACAAAACGACGCAGCCGGTCGAGGGAACGGGAACGAGAACGATCGCGATCCCGAGAACGAGACAACGTTGGCGAGAAGAGAGAACGTCGACGACGATCCCGATCGGAAGAGCGCACCAAATCTGGTCGGTATTTTTTACTGTTCTTATGCTAATATTAATGTACTATTTTATTTATTTATTTATTTATTCAAGCTTAAATACATTCATTTCGAATGGAAGCCTCCCCATTTCGTGATCACTTTTAATCACAATATGTGACTTGCATCCACTGCGCGCCGGCTCTTTTCAAAAGCTCGTCTTGCCATCGTCGCCGAGGTCGCACAACGTCACGCTTGCTGATTTTCAAAATCGCGGTTGGTTGAGAGCGGTCGTAGTCGGTGTATGACGTAATATACTATTTACTCCAGTTCAATCCATACAACAAACTTTTGTTTTCATTTACTCTCTGCATTTTATTAGACCGTTCCAAAAGTAATTACAAAAGTTGTATTATGTTTGTGAATCATTAGTTACTTTCCCTTGTTGCGGACTGCTTTATGGAATGAAGCAGAATTACCCTCAACCGAGATCTTCAGCTGCCCTCGAATTTTTAATATTCCTCATCTTTAATCATTGAAACAGTACAAACAACAGATCCATCATATGAAAGCAGTTTGCAATATCCCTTCTTTTCTCCTTTAGCCGGATTCGACTATACCACGAGGGTGCCCTTTAATAATTGCACTACATTTAATTCTTTCATCAAACAATAATTGCTATTTGGCAAAGGCGTGACATAGTCACGCGCCCTTCTGCATTTCTTCACTGTTTCCGTCCCGTAAATACATTGAAAATAGACGCACGCGTTTGATTTATTGAGCAGTTCTCTTATTTCTGTTTGTAGACTCTCGAAGCTCGCGCAAAGAAAGAGACGGAAAGCGCGACAAAGACAAGGATGACAAAAAGCGAACACGCGAAAGCTCCCTGGAACGCGAAGTGAGAGAATCGAATGAAATACGCGCCAAATTAGGACTGGCGCCTCTGCAGCGATGATTGATTTTCTTCCTTCGCCCTTTGACGAATGTTTGCAATTATCAATGGTGAACGGACTTGCACATAAATTTTGCATTGTCTTTCGTAGCCGGTGTTCGGTGAAGCGTCGAGGCGAAATAGTCAAAAAGCGGACACCGTGACGACGCGTGGGACGTGGAGTGGGAGACAATTGAGCAACGTCAATATTCGTCTTGTGTTCTGGACTTCAGTTCAACCTGATTCATCATCCCTCCTTTCCTCCAACATCGTCATTACCGACAGCTTCTGCAGCATTTCTTGCAGCTCTGTGCGGCACGGCGCCTTTTCCACTTTGTCGCGGCTGAGCGAGAAGATTCGATGCGAACGCTCGACCAGCTTGTCGCACCAACGGCGGACGATTCGTCTATACGGCCGAATTATGTACAGTGTGGCGACGGCGTCGCAGAGAGGGTTGAGGTGTAGAGTCCACGCGGCGCACACTTGCAGCCACCAG
This sequence comes from Plectus sambesii, assembly GCA_002796945.1. Taxonomy (NCBI): domain Eukaryota; kingdom Metazoa; phylum Nematoda; class Chromadorea; order Plectida; family Plectidae; genus Plectus; species Plectus sambesii. Next base: position 1,993 of record NIUQ01004944.1, read on the forward strand.
TTGTGCTGCAGCGATTTTAGCGCCAGCAAGTCGAAGATAGTCGGCAGAGAGATGATGAGCGGCAGCGCCGTCTGCACGCAGATCGCGCGCAGCACCGCGCGGTTCTCGCGCAGACGTCGCGCGTCCGCCTGCGACAGAGACGCGCGACTGTGAGTGCTCAATTTGTGGAAGATGGCGAGGGCGCACGACAGGCAGATCACATAGCAGCACAGCAATGTTGCCATAATCAGTCCTAGTCGCATCTCGTTTGTCCAACTGTCCGTCGCGTACGACTCGACGTACTGCTCGAACTCGGCCGCTAAACACTTCTTCACGTGCCGCGTCGCGTCGAATAGGTATGGCGCGTTGATTGCCGCTCCCAACGGTAGCGTCGCTGCGCACAGCATCGGCGTTCTCCAACCGCCGAACACCGTCCCATACATCTGCTGCGACCGACACACCAGCAAGTACCGATTCATGCTCAGCAACACCAATGGGAATCCCATCGCCATCTGCGTCGCCATCCACACGTAGCGCACTGGTACCCGCAGATCGGAAGGCAACGGCGCTAATGCGTAGACATTGTATTCATTCACATTGCCGCCCGGAGTGAAATACGGTTGATACAGCAGCACAGTGATACACCACAGAATGTCCATGATCGCCATGGTAGTCAAGAAGTATTTGAAGTCGCCCGTCTTCTGCAGGCGGACGTGCACACCGATGAAGACGACGACAGCGTTTGTCGCGATGCCCACGCCCGGCAGTAGCACTGTCATCATCCAAGCAAAGATTCTTCTGTTCAGCGGCGCATTAATCACATCGGCGAGAAAGGCCGAATCGTCTGAACACGACGTATTGCAGCAGTTCATCGCTGGTGCAACCCACTCGAGCCAAGCAATGTGTATTCACTCGACGCTCGACCGACTGTCCCGGATATGTGGCCACGCAAGCAGAGTTATCCGAGGCGGTGCCAGCAAGGGGCAAGACAAAGAAACCTCCGCCCTCGCGCCATCGTCGCCTTCGGGTAGACTCGACAGCGGCCGCCTATTGATCACCTTACTCAAGCATGGCTTCACCGCTCCCTCTCGCCACCTACTTTGCCGCGCTTGAGACTTTCACTCCTGCTGGTTGACATTCGCATCCAACCAGAGCTGGTTTTTGTAACAACGATGGACACTCTCGCGCTCTACAATACATTTTTATTGCCAATACAATCATTCACGAACTGCTCAAAAATTTTAATTTACAGTAACTATAATATCTGATAGATATGATGAACTGCATTTCACGAAGTATAATCTTGTACACAGTCCCACCCGTAAGTACTACGGATAAGTTTGCGTCCATTGTTCTTTTTGTCCGCGAACAATAGATGGACGCTGACTCGTATAACGCGCAAACAGTTGCGGACAATCTGCACGTGGCTAAAGGAGCGTGGCCTGAGCTGTTTATATTATTGTCTCAAGCATTGCAAAATATTGTGCGCTGTGTGTCCGTTTTGTCTGTCTGTGTGCGTATCAGCTGACACCAGTCAATAATCAGTCGTCTTTTCTGTCCACTGACAGAATTTATAGTCTATGTGAGTCCACGTCGACTTTCCGCAGTACTCACGGTTGGGACTATATATAAAGATATTTAGTAATCGTAATGAGATTACATAACATCATTTTCGTTCGTCCCATATCCAAAAAGCATAGCGCACAAAGATTTACATTCTCTCTAGCGTCTCTTGATCGCGATTCGCCGGGTCAACAAATGATCACTGAAGTGTTATCAGTGCGCGCAAAGGCGTGCTCAGCACCAAACAGCGCGACAGAGAGTCTCTTTCCACCTGCATGGAGTCGTTTGTAGCGCATTTCACCACTCTCTCTTTTCTGTTTTTCATCCTTAATTCTCACGCCCATCCCGATGAAATAAAATCGCTACCAGGCCTGAGCGAAACCATAAAATTCAAGCATTATGCAGGACTGCTTAAAGCAAGCGACACAGACAACACCTTCTATTGGTGAGCTAGCACTGTTTTGTTGCACATAATGGCTAAAATGCATCGCTATGGCAGGTTTGTCGAGGCGCAAGAGCATGCCGCGCAAGCTCCTCTAATTCTTTGGCTAAACGGCGGACCTGGCTGCAGTTCAGTAGGCGGTCTCATTGAAGAACTGGGACCGTACTTACTGAATGAAGACGGAAAAACTCTCAGAATCAATCCGTATGGGTGGAATAAGGTTTGTCGTTCCTATATTAAGCATCCGATTGCAACTGAGCAACATTTCAGCACGCAAATCTTCTAATTTTCGAATCTCCGGCAGGCGTCGGCTACGCGCACAGCAGCGAATTTGACCTGACGACAAACGACGACGAAGTCTGCAACTTAAGCGGCGGTCACAGTGCAGACGCAAGACACAAATGCGTCCGGACGTATTTTGAAAATCGCGCCTCTTGGACCTTGCGTTCGAACCCATTTGCGTCATGCGTTTTCATTGTGACCGGCGCTTTACCGTCGTCCACACCGAACTGGGACGTGCGAACCAATTCTAAAGCGAGCGGCAAAAAATCAATAATTTACACGGCTCACACAAACCAGTATTACTATCCATTTGTGCGAACCTTATAAATTTGACTTTTTTGCTACGCGCTGAAGGGTTTATTCTCATGGCTCGTTATGTTGTAAAACGACAGTAAAGGGCATATTATAGTTGCAGTGGTAAAATAATTCTGACAAAATTGTATGCATTACGACTAGAATATGTGCCCTTTTCGCTTTAAAAATGATCCTTTTCACTTCAAAGAGGACACTTTATAAATCAAGAAGGACATTTTTCAAGTCAAATCAATGTAGGAAAGTATCCAGTTTGATTTAAAAAGCATTCTTGCTTTTAAGTGGAAATGGTGTATAGCGTACTATTTGAAAATATTAGTAATTCTTCGTGAGTTCTATCACAATTATTTCATCAATGCAACTATACGATGCCCTTAACTATTCGGCCCTCGAAGTAAGACGATCGATTTAGACGGCGGATGGGAACTACGCTGCCCTGAAAGATTTTTTCAAAAAGTTTCCCGACTTCCGACGACATAATGTGTTCATCACTGGTGAATCGTACGCGGGAATCTACCTTCCGACGCTGATGGAACGCATCTTGGACAATATTGACGACTTTCCATTGAATATCAAAGGAATGGCGATTGGTAACGGTCTGTTGAATAACGATATCAACACAGACACGCAAGTGCAGTTCAGCTACAACCACGGACTAATTGATCAAAGGTACTGCTGAATCATATCTGTTATTCGTATTTATTCAAACAAACCCCCATCCAGTGCTTCAATATCCATGACACCTATTCTATGAAAATATTGCTATCAGAATAGTTGCGGCATGCGCGGTGATTGGTCAAAAGTGACGCCATGAGACAATTCTTTACTCGCACGCCAGAACTGACCAATCGCCGCGCTTCCCCACGTTATGATCGCAGCAGTTGTGTGAATTTGGCCTCCGAATACTGAGAACAGGGAAGAGGTTGTTTATACAAGGTACAAACAAACTACCGACTACATTGCTTCAGTCTATGGGAAACCATCGAAACTTCTTGCTGCAATGGCTGCTTCCAAAACTGCTCTTTTCACAACGCGAAAACCGGTTTTTGTCAGTACAACGTAAGTAAAATTGCAAACTTACTGTAAATTAATAAATCAAATAATAAAAGTTAAACAAATTAAAGATACGAAATATTACATATGCAGATAAATATGATCACTGCGAGAATGTGGTACGGAGGCCTAAACCCGTACGACATGTACCGCGACTGCTTCAACCCTTTCCCAATCGACCAGCAGACGAAGCTGAAAAAAGTCGGCGAGCGGTTCTATTGCTCGGTTCGAGGGCTGACAAATGAGGTGGTGGCGGACAAGCTCGAGCGCATGATGGCAAGGAAGGCGGCCACCGTCAGGGACGATAAGGACAACAAGGACATCAAGGACATCAAGGACGACAAAGACGAGATAGAAGTGATTGCCGATCCCATCTGCATGGATTCTTCCGCCATCACGCACTACATGAACCTGCCGGAGGTGCGCGAAGCTCTCAACATACCCGTCACTGTCCCTGAATGGACGCACTGCAGGTTCGATCATTTATCGATTTTTTAAACCTCTACTACCGGGTTTTTCCGAGTTTAAGCCCCGGGGCTTATAATAAGAATTGGCACTTTTCGCGTCTCTACTTTGTCCCCAAATAGAAGCTCCGGGCTTCTATTTGGAAAATTCAATTACATAACGCTTTTTGCAGTACCAATCATACTTGCATTTTACGTCGTGTTTTCATCTTTTTAATCAATCTTACACGCAAATAATAGAATATCGATATGATTTTTGCAAATCCTGTTAGAGAATATAGTATTTATATGTAAAATTTAGTTTAATTAGTTTCAGTTTACTCATTAATGGTAATCTTTTTTCGGCTCCAAATATAAGCCCCGGGGCTTCTATTCGGAAAGTCAAACCGAATAGAAGCACAGTGGGGCTTCTATATGGGGGGGGACGGCTTCTAATCGGAAAAATCCGGTCCATATCATTTCTATCCTCCACTTTCTAGCTCAAAAGTTAGTTTGGTCTACCAGAAGCAGTACAACGATGTTGCGCCGCAAATCAAAAAAGCCGTAAACGCCGGCCTGCGAGTACTGCTGTAAGCATGTGATAGTCACTAGCATGTAGCTCATCGGTGTTTGCAGATATTACGGCGATACTGATATGGCTTGTAACTTCTTGATGGGCGCAAAATTTTCAAAAGATCTCGGACTTGCAGTAATTTTTCTCTCATTCAATAATACTTGCTATAAAACATGAGTGCTTTTAGCTAGTCGCTGAAAATCGCCCATGGAAAGTTGATGGACAAATAGCGGGATTTGTGACGGCTTACAAAGGTCTCGATTATCTGACAGTAAAGGTAAGCTGCGAAAGCATCGATAATACTTCAAAAGAGTGTGAAAACAGTAACGCAAAAGTTAAAAAAATGAAATGTGCGTTCTTCATGATACACAAATTGTTGAAATTAGCGAATAATTTTTGATTTATAGGGAACTGGACATATGGTGCCACAATGGAAGCCGAAAGAAGCCTTTCACATGTTGGATCGTTTTTTGAACGGGCTTGAATACTAACTTCTCAATAAAATTTGACGGAAATAAATGAGCCTTTATCTCTGAGTTATATCTTTAACATTTCAACGCATTTCACTAGTGTGAATAAATGAAAACGACACGATGACCAAAATGCTATATGAACACTCGGTTTCTTTAAACATTTCGCAAAATTTTCAAGCGAGTTACAAATGGGAACAATATTACCATAAACAAAAAATATTAAAAATGCAATACCATTACAATCACTAATAATGATCTCTTGCTTTTACACAATAACGGAGTCTTTATGGAAAGGCACCAAGAGCGGCAAGCAGCGCTGCTTGAGGGATTATGCGCCATTCCTTTTGAAGTGCTTGCTGCAGGACGTTGAGCGATGATTGAGGAATAGTGCAGGCTTTGCTCTCCAAGGTGCTTCACACAGTCCGACGGGTTCTAGTTGGGACTGTAAGGAGGTCTTTCCCTCGAGCTTTGATTGACTCAGTCGGCAACGCTCCTCGATCGAGTTGGTCTCAAGGAGCCGCTTGATCGTACGCTTGATAAAGTTTAGGTTGTAGCCGTTGTTCTGTAGCAAGTGGACGATTTTAGATGGAGACTTTTAAGCGTCATGCAGACTGAGTACAGCTGATCAACGATCTTTGGACAGTGACATGACAAAAATTATAGGGGGTTTACAAACTGATAGTGAAACCAAGTTCGACTTGCATTAAGTTTACTGCAGCTTCCAAATCAAAATGCACTTGAACATGTTAATACCGTAACACAGGCAGTTTTTTACTGTGTACAGAACTTTTTGGTCACCCTGTATAAAAGTTTGACGTTTTGGGCCTTAGCTATTAAGCCGTGAAAATGTTTGTACAGTGAAACTTTCATCAAGGGTTCTGCAATGGAAGCTCAGTACAGTCGTCTATGCATTTACCAGTTGTACATTGCATTCTAACCCGAAATTTAAGCAAAGAAAGAGTACTTTTATGCAAAATTTTCTAGATGTGAAAATAGTAGTTGTTGAATCATGACCTTCTGTTGACTTTTACTGGCCTTTTTGTTTATCTGATTTATGTCAATGCAAAAGACCGTTGAACAGCGCTTATCTTGCGAGCTTCAAGAGAGTGCAAATGGCGATGCACCTCGATAAGCTCGCACGAGTAGGCGAGTCCCTGCCACTATTTGTATCACGGCTTGTAAACCGTTTAAAATCTGTCTCTCTCACACTCTTACTCTCTCTCTCTCTCTCTCTATCTGTCTCTCACTGTCTCTCGTACTGGACATTCTAATTTAATTTCGCAGCGATGACAAAGAATAATGAAATACCGGTACGAAAAACTGTGCTTATGGGCCTCAGGCTCAGCATATAATTGGAATTCTTGCTTTTAGATGTCATTTTTAATTGAAAAACAAAGTTTGAAAGACGCGGACGGTGCTGATGAACTTGAAATGGAAATCGACGAAACAAACGAACTACTGTACGGCGTCAATGACACACCCTCGTGGCTCAGTTTGATCGCGATGGGCTTCCAAGTAAGAACATCCTTTATGTTCTATAAATATTCCAAGAGCTCTTAAGTGCTATAGAGCTGCTCGCTCTTGTGGTCATTCGAATGTGTAAAATGCGATCACTATTTCAACAATATGAACTAACGTGAAATTAAAGACTGTCATACAGTTGAAGAGTGCAGTATTGTTAGAATATTTACGCTGGCAGTGTTAATGAGGATTTTTGCAAACAATATTATAATTCAGCAAACGATGGTTGCTGCAAGCGGCGCGATTGTACTTCCTTTGCTCATCGCCAGCTTCGTATGTGCAGAACATAACGATGCGGTGAAACTAAAGTTAATCGGAACAACGCTTGTGATGGTCGGCGTTGCGACAGTGCTACAGACAGTTCTCGGCGTCAGACTGCCGCTGCTGCAAGGGCCGAGCTTCGCATTCTTGCCGGCCATCATCGCCATGGTCAAACTGCCCGAGTTTCAGTGCCCCACTTCGGCTGGCACACTAATAAACGGCTCAGATAATGGCCACGATGATCTCGTGTGGATGCCGCGTCTGCAAGCAGTAACCAAACTGCGTCCCTTTCACTTCCTTTCGTAAATGTCATAGCTAAAATATGACAGGTGCAAGGCGGATACATAGCTGCATCGAGCGTGCAGATGCTGTTGGGAATGTCAGGACTGGTTGGTGTACTCGTTCGCTATATTGGTCCGCTAACCGTCGCTCCGCTGATGGCGTTGCTGTCCATTACGATCGTCGACAAAGCCCTAGAGCAGATGTCGCTGCACTGGATCTCACTTGTGTATGTTAAAATTTTGTCTTCCAGTGGCGCTCCTTTATTCATAGTTGCGTGCCTCTGTCCTTCTGTACCACTACGTTTTGCATACGCTACGTTAATATTTAATCGCACGCTAAGAGAAAATGTTTAGATCGGTTGCTGCTTTACTCCTCTTTTCACTGTATCTCTGCAATGTCTCTGTTCCACTGCCTTCCGTCACATTTTCGCCATACTCGGTCAAAGCGAAGAAGCAGCGCATTTTTGGATTATTCCCGGTGACGTCACGTGATTACCATTCCATTTCAATATTATTTTGTGTTACAGTACTTGCTGGCTATAATTTTGGTATGGACAATGTGCCTTATTCTCACATACACATTTTTTGGAGAAAATGATAAGGCGGCAAGAACCGACTTGAAAGTGAAAATCCTGTATTCTGCCCCTTGGTTCCGGTTACCGTATCCAGGTAATCGATAATACCATTTACGCATTAATAAGTACACTTTCTACTTCAAAGAGGACGTTTTTCATATTAGTTTGACTTGGGAAACGTCCTTTTTAAATTAAAATAAAACGTTCTCTTTGAATTAAAATATGTCCTAATTAAGGTAAAAATGGTATAAACATCCAGTTATGGCAATCATATGACGTCAAAAATGGCGAAAAGTGAAATATTGTAGGGCAATGGGGTATGCCGATCTTCAAAGCGGGCGTCATCATGGGCATGGTGGGTGGGACAGTGGCGTCGGTGGTCGAGTCGGTCGGAGACTACCAAGCCTGCGCTCGCGTTTGTAGGCAGCCTCCGCCTCCCAGCCACGCTGTTAATCGCGGAATTTTCATGGAGGGCTTCGGCTGCTTTCTGGGCAGCTGTTTCGGCGGTGTGGCGATGACGTCCTTCAGTCAGAACATCGGTGTAATCGGCTCAACTCGGGTAAGAACAAATGGCATCGATTTCGTAACACAGATGTGGATGATCGGTCGTATTGGCCTTCAAATCTATTTCTAATCTGCCTCTGGTGTCCTCATCACAATCAGCCAACTGTTAACTTTTGCGCCAGAAGTCTAGCAGAAAATTAAAATGTCATACAACCTTGCGGATAGGACAGCTTGATAGTTATTGTAAATAATCGACGCCTAATATTGATAGCTATACAATTTTTCGTACTCGCGCTTTCTAGACAAATGCAATAGGAATTTCCACGAAACAACCAAGCCATGACCTTTACTCGTTCAACAAATGTTTTTAATAAAATCACATATGAATTAATACTATTGCTAAGTTATGAAAGTCCCAATTTGCAAAAGCTTATGGAGATATGCACTTTCAAACTGTATCACACTCATGGGTTTGCTTTCAAATACGCATCGCTACTTTTGAAATTGTTACAAAAACAACCGTGATTACATCGAGTATTGTAAAGGAGACGCAAATCGTTCCATGTGAGACTCTGCATGGTGCTGTTTTCAGGTAGCAAGCAGAAACGTCATGGTGGCGGCAGGGTGCGTATTCATGGTGATGGGAATTTTCACAAAGTTTGGAGCGCTACTGGCAATGTTGCCGACCCCGATCGTCGGTAGTATTTTGTGCGTCGCTTCTGCGTCCGTCGGTGGGGTGGGACTGTCGAGCATCCAGATGATAGACGCTGCAAAAAGTCGCAATATGTCCATTTTGGGATTGGCAATTATGGGCGGCTTGATGATTCCAAGATACCTCCATCTTCATCCCATCACAGTTGGTTCGTTTGAGCAGCGAAGAGATTTCGATAAAAGTTTTCGATGTTTCACAGGTCCTCCCGCTTTTAAAGACACTATCAACATTCTCTTCGGGATAGAGATGCTCGTGGGTGGCCTCATTGGATTCATTCTCGACAATACAGTACCCGGTATGCAGTCATTTGTTGTTTAGAGCGTATAGGATGCTGATGACTACTGACTGAGCAACTTAAGGCGCAACCCGAGCGGAGCGCGGCTTGGTTCACGAAGTTCACGAGCTCACTACCAACAACAGACTGCAAAAAAGCGTCTATCAGTTGAACGATCCCATCTCGAAGAGAATTCGAACAAATCCAATTCTTAGTCGGTTACCTATTATTGGATGATGATCAATATTTATCATTATGAATTGATGATGTGAAGAAAAAAGCGATATTACAGCGTCTCTTCGAATTGCAAATGACTGACATTAAGCAATAGTAATTACAGAAAGTACGACATTTCACAGATACAGCACGTACAGAGATAATGCGACAAAACTTGACACTAATTATCATATCAATACTGACACTGATACAATACTACTACTGATACTGATAAAACAGCTCGAGTACGAATTCATCTGTAATTGAAACTGCCTCATCAGTTTTTGTTTGAAATTGAACGTTTGCGTACAGTTTTCAAGATTCGTTTGAGCGCAGCGTATAATAGTTCAGCTACAATAATGATGTCGAAACCGAACCAAATACCGAGAATTCCACCCATACCTGCGATAAAACTCCAAAAATTCCACAAATACTCTTCGCGATAAACGGGATACTCGAAAGACATGACATTCAGTATATATTCTGCTGTTGGTGAATTGAATAATTGCGTCACATCGGAGTCGAGTATGAATGGAGCTTCCGTTTTGGAATATTGCAAGTAAGAACATTCGGGCAGACAAACTTTCATACACATTGTCGAAGCTGCAGTGTCAAAGTTGGGTAGACACGATTTAAGTTGCTTCCAGGAACAAAATCTGATA